>JADAQX010000517.1:0-36730 GCA_015476325.1 Cardiosporidium cionae
TTCTCCCCCTTCCTCCTCCTCTCTCCCCCTTCCTCCCCTTCTTCCCCCTCCCCTTCTCCCCCTTCCTCCTCCTCTCTCCCCCCTCACTTATTTATTAAAAAACAAAGCACCTTTGGAATCTTTGCAAAAATAGAATTCAAAAACAGTTTTCTCCATTAAAAAATTTTTTTGTTCCACTCTTTTATGAGTACTAAAAAACTACCTGAGAAAATTTTAATGGGCATGGAGGGCATGGACTATCATGGCAGATCTTAGAACATCTATGACCACAAGGTAAATATTTTCTACACACACCTCCACACACGGGAATAGAATCTGTACATTTCCGTCGATGAAGATGAGATGTAAGGATATGCAATGGCTGAGCTCCACAAGGGCAAGTAGAAACAATCATTACTGAACGTGGGCATGGAGGGCACTCCATCCTAATAATAATTATTTTTATGAAAAAAATTTTTTTCTTCTTCTACACATAGTTTTGTTTTTATAACCATTCCTTAAAACTGTATGCATAGAGTAGACTATACTATATATATAAACTAAAAAAGAATTTTATTTTATTTTTTTTTATATATATAAAAGGTTAAATTACTAGATAAAAAGAATCTATCTTTACTAAGTGATAAAAACATCTTAATCTTCTCCCACTATCAAAATTTTTTCTTTTTTTAGAAAATGTATAGGGTTATTCTTCTTCTTTATATACATATATATATAAACATAACATATCTTCGTAATGAGAATATCAACATTAAAAAACAAAATATTCTTTACACCTTCTATTGCATCCGTTTATCCAAAAATTCTCTTTTAAAAGTATATATCCTTACTTTCAACACTACATAAAGGAATACTCTAAATTATCTCTAATTTTATTTTAATATGTTGTAAAAAGATATATAATAAAATGTATAAAAAAAAGAGGAATTCTATGTTACAGAGATAGGAGGATGAAACTATTAAAAATGTAGTACATTAAGTAATATAAAAAAAATAATCAAAAACTCAAAAAGAGGTATAGTTGTAGAAGGTTAATTATATGAAATAATAAACAGCATAAATTAAATGTTTTACAAACACTTTATAACTTCTATATCTATATCAAAGAAGGAAATCAGTCTTAGATACATATTCTTCTTTAAAAAAAAACTTGACTTCTTTATTCAAATTTTTCAATAGAAAATAATAATAAATAAAAAAAATATAAAAAACAGTAAATCTATAAATAGTATACTCTCTATGAAGTATAATACCCATGATGAATCCTATTACTATGAAATAATAAAGTGTAGAGAGAGTAATAGATAACCTCTCCCTACTCCCTATTCAAAGTATATACATCCTTTTATCTAACTCCCCCTCCCCATATAAAATATAGATATAATATATATAATAAATCCACAAAATATATATATATATAAAAATATAATAAATCCACAAAATATAAATATATAAAAATATAATAAATCCACAAAATCTATATATAAAATCTTATCGTTTATGTGCACCTATGACAGAGTTTTTCACAGTGATGGACACCACAATGTAATACTTTATTGCAGATCAAATTACAAGAAAAATTTGCTTCTCCACACAAACGTTGTTCATATACTTTCTTGCAAAAGCAGGATGTGAACACAAGATTAGTGCAGTCCAAACAAGAGCCAGCATGGCATCGCTAGCCATTTTCCATAAAAAAAATTATATAGTAAATTTAGGATTAATAAAAAATAAAAGAGTATCCACCCATTTTTTTTTTTTTGGAAAAAAGAAAAGAAATTTTTATTTTTTGTGCATTATAGAGGATAAAAAATACAAGACGTAGTATTAAGAAAAACATTGAATATAACGTTTTTTCACATCTAAAATCTGACACAGAGTAGAGGCCAAAAAAAAGGGCGATAGGTTATTTACTTTTAAAACTATACAAAAACTATATAAAAAATATGTAAAACTATATAAAAATATGTAAAACTATATAAAAATATGTAAAACTATAAAAAAAACAAATATATATATATAACACTTAAAGAGTCTCTACATCATCAAATACTACGTACACGTGTGCAACGATGGAGTCCACATGAAAGAATTTTATTACAAATTTGAAGACATAGCCATTTTTCTCCTCGCTGGCAAGGTAGCGCTTGATTTGATTTACCACAGTAACACGACTATAAAAATATAAGAAGAAAATTTTTTTAACATAGTCAAATTGGTTACCGCATTCATGCTATTCATTTCCACATGTAGGGTGAAAGATTTCTTCCTATCTACTTAGCATTTGCAATTAAAAGAGAATTGACTCTCTCCCTGTTAGGCCTTCCCCTCACTTAAATGGAAGGTATGTACACTTCTCACCCTCCGCCTCCCCTCTCTTAAATGGAGGGTATGTGCACTTATAACCCTCCTTCTCCCCTCTCCTCAATGGAGGGTATGTACACTTCTCACCCTCTTCCTCCCCTTTCTAAAATAGAGTATGTACACTCCTTCTTGTCCAAGAAAGCTCTAAAGGCACAGGGCACAAAGCGAGCTCTGCTGCATTTTCTAATACTGCAATTCTAATGCCATAGTAAAGATAGGCTATACCCATAGTAATGAAGTTGTAGGTTGCTTGCATGCAGTGTTCTCTCGTCTTTTCATTAAAGAGGAGATAGTCTCCATAACTATAAACATTGCAAGCGCCATCTATACTAGAGATCTTCACTTCTCCAAAACAAATTGCATAAAAACTATATAAAAAAAAACTTTTTTTCAATCAAAAAAATAAACTATTTTTTTCCTTTTCTTCATCACACTGTCAAATATGCTCGACAAAGGGGAGATTTTTTATCCAGAATATAAACATTCCACAGCAGAAATTCTACCCGTAAAGTTGTAGCCAGACAGGGAGGACAGGGGCCAGGATGACAGAGGCTATTGCAGGAATGTGTACATGTAGAGTGTTGTTGCATGCAGATATCTCCACAACTATGTGGAATAGGAAGCATAGGAGAAGACACTACATTCTGTAGCAAAATAAAAAATAAAAAAAAAAACAAAGAAGGATCACAGCCTTCTATAGCCTCTTTTCAAAAAGGTTGAAATGTGAAAATAGAAAGAACACAGATAATGGAGATCCTCTTTGCAAAATTCAAACATTCCCATATAGAAAATAGAAAAAATTTAAAATTTCCCATACACAGCAAAAGTCGATCCTTCCAACGCACTTAATATTTTTAAAAAAATTTACTAAGAAATAAACAAAAGTTCTATGTAGAAACATAAGCTATTAAACTAACTCCCACCATGCTAAACACAAGCGTCACACGTATACGCAAAATCCACTCTGCCTCTCCATAAATATAAGTAAAGTTTTATTCAGTGTTAAAGCTGAATAAATTACATATTTTTTTGAGTATACCTTTAGAAGGTCTTCATGCAGTTAAAACAAAAAAAAACTTTGTATCTTTTTATAGAAATTTTAAAACAAGAAAACCACTTATTTTACTTTTATCTTTCCACAAAAACAAAAGTATTCTGGTAACTGCTTTGCATTGTGAGAACATTGACATGCTGGACACCTCCAAAAAAATAGCTCTTCCCAATCTGTGGAAACCGTTTCATTTCTTTCTCTGTAATTAAATAAATACTAAAACAACTGAAAAAATTTCTAACAGCCTACAGAGACAAAAACATTCAAGTTCGTTATATGCTGAGCTTCACTTTAAACGCTTTTATACCCTCAAAATAGCAAAAAATAAATTTTCACTCTTTAACATCGTAGAAATCGGAGGGAATATATAACCTTTTGGAGTGTAAGTAGAGTAAAACGACTTAACGTATACAAGAGAGTACCCTCACAAACAAACAAAAAAATTTTGTTACATATAATAGTGGATATGTTTATAACACAATTCTCCTACAAGAAAGTTTTGAAAATATTTTTTCTTCATCCTATATGGAAATATTAAAAAAGGGTTTTCTTTCAAATCAAGCTAGACGAAAACATTAAAGAAATATTTTAAAAGTGAAACTTTCTAATAGGCAGAGTAAAATTCTTAAAATAGAACAAATTAAAAAATGTTTCGTGATTATCCCCCCTATATTTTTATCTTTAGAAATGTGTGATACACAGCATTGTAGGATACAAGAAGCCAAAAATATATACTATAAACAACAACAAAACTTCAGTTGAAGTTTACCTATTCAGAGCTGTCGTAGGATTGTCCGATTGGCTTATCCATTTTCGAATACAGCCAAGATGAAACATTGCCCAACATTGATCACATTTCCAAAGGGGATCGTTACTAAGAATAACATGGAAAATATAAAATAGCTACACGTATAACTCAGAGAAGATGTAGGTCACGTGGTCACAACATTGTAAATGCCATATGCAAAATTTTTTCCCGGTTTAGAAATATAACTTCATTCACTTGATAAAGGATTGCCTTAATACGTTTACATACAACAAAAAAATGTACGAGTGAAAAACAAAAACTGCGACTCTGAAATAGAATAAGAAGTAGGAGATATCAAAGTAAAATAATTAGAAATCAAGCACTTTGTTTTTTGTGGATATATCTATATATTTAACCAGATGTGTAGGATCAAATTTATGAAACTCAAAACGAAACTAAAAAATTACTATAGCCGTTGCCGTACTTCTGCTTACCTTTTGTTAAATTACTAAGGCACCAAAATGTATCAAAGACAAAAGCTTTTTTCAAAAAAATGGTTACAGTTTACAAGTTTAAGAAATAGACAAAAGATATAATGGAAATGAAGAGGGATGGGCACGACGAAGGGGAAACCGAAAAGGTGCAGAGGACAACAAAGTATGCAGAACATTCATATTCTCCCCATACTATGGGCTTTTATTCATCGGGAAAGCCAATACAGCTAGAAATGGGTTTCTATCTGGGGTCACAAATCTAATAAACTACAGCAGGAAAACTATGGTCGAAGTGAGTATTTAAATAAGTTACCCACCTTAGAATTGGGGCAATACAGATCATGCACTCATAGGAAGATTCACAAAGAGAACGCGTTAAGCGATCCGTAAGTTCCGTTCCTGTGTTATTTTCCATGGTGTTCCAAGCCTTATATTTTGAGAATATTAACTGAATACGTGATATAACTTCTACATCAACATTGCTCTATTGAGAAAAGGAACATGGATTGAGTAAGTGGTTTGTCAGCCGTACCAACCCCTATGTATTCATGTATATAATACTCGTGCGTTGGTTGTCTGTTTTTGTAGTACCGGTGAATGTATGGTAGTAGTTACGTGATTAATTTGTAAGTAGGAGATAGTTGGTCGCCGAAGTAGTCAGTAGTAAATATAGAATAACCTAAAAGTAAGTTAGCTTGTATCTAGAGACGTTGCGCGCCCGAAATTAGTATTGCGAAGTCATTTACGTGCCTTCGTAACGGGATTACCCCCACAATATCTCAATGGGAGGGACACTAATGAGTAATGAGAAGAAAACAACAATTATTCTTTTCGTATTTTGGAGTTAAAACTTACAAGCCTTTTTATCAAATATATGCAGAAAGTATTAGGAGATGCGAAGGAAATTATGTTCGTAATTGGTGCTGTTGGAGTTCAATTTTACTGTATTACCTGAGAGTACATCGTAAGTGCAAAGTGTTGAAATTCGTGGTTTAAGAGCGAAGGTAAGAAAGATTCGCACACCCGAGAATTACTCCCTCATCTAGTGAATTGTTAGTGTGTACGAGAAAGTGACGACCGAACCTGGATTCTCTAAATGAAATACGAGTCGCTATCTCGCCTAAGTAAGTAACGTTATTCCCTCGCCCGTATTCAATACGCGTGATCTTAACATGTAAGAGTTGACTCCCCCCATTTTGATAGATCAGTAAGCAAAAGCAACTTTTGAAGCAAATCCCATTCTTCAAACTGGATTTCTTAGAGGACGAAGTCAGGTACCACTGGTAACGAAAACGTGAATTCCGTTATAATTCTGTAAGCTAAGCATTCAAAAAAAAATTTTGAACCCGGTGAATGCGCACTGCATGGTGGCTGCAGTCGCTTTTTTTCAGGCAGGTAATTTCTACTAAACGCAATTTCGGAATTGCAAAAGCTACCGAAATGGAGAGCACTATTCATATCTCAATAACAGAAACAGAAGAAATGCCCATGTCTTTGCCAGAAATACTTTACGATGTAACATAATACCAATTCCAGAACATAATTTTAAATTTGAGCGAACTGTTTTTGTGCGTTTCGGAATCAGACAAACCCAATTGGTTACATCTAATTACTTGAAGGCGAATTTATTTCTTTTTTATAGTATACACTTTCGAACAATTGGCAAGAAACTAGCAAGCAAAGACGTTGAATATTCCCTTGCACTTCGCTGTTCTTTTCTATTTGCATCTTCAATTGCAAACGGAGAAAATCATGCAACGAAGCGAAGCTTTAAAGATCCCTTAGGCTACAGACAAGCTCCACTTGGGGATGCCACAAATTTCTCAAGGTTTCAACTTAGTGCAAAAGATAAAGTTGAACAATTTTTAGCTGGATCTGTAAAGGAATTAATTGATGAAATAGCATGAAGCAGCAGAAGATTCACTAACTTTATCTACGTCGTGACACCGATGTTTAGAAGAAAACACGAAAGTTTAAATTTTTGCAAACATATGTACTACGTAAGTTTTGTCATGATGCTGCTGAATGCAGCTGCTTAGTTTAGACTGGAGTGCAAACGGATTGAAGAATGATTGGCAATGGTATCGAAATTGAAACGGGTTTTTTAAAGAAGTCGAACTCCATATACTTGGTGTATTAGCCATGCCAGCATCATCTATGTGTCCGTAAATCATATAATGTAGGTGAATACTTTTGCAGAATCGGAAAAAATTTACGTGAAAAATGTATATTTCTTGTGTTTGATCAGCGCGGTCGCGATGTATTTTGCTACGCGCGTACCAAAGATGAATGTTAATGAGTAGTTGGAGAAGTGAGCACCCGTAATCATGTTGTCACCTCACCCAAATAACTTCTGAAGAAAGAAGAAGCAATAGAATGCCTCATTCAATTTATCGTAGTGATAAAGAATCCTTAAAGACCACTTCACCTTGATGTGTAGACCAATCGGTAGAACCGAAAGGGTCGGCCTGTCAAGCATTCAGGTTGGCTTTAGCGATATTGAAGTAGAAAAGCTATGAGACTGTAGAGGAAGTTTCAGTAGCTGCAAGATTTAGAGGCCAAACCCATTCAATAGGCTAATGAGTCATAGAGATTTGATTTAGTTTTTTTCTCATTTTATTAAAAATTTATATTAAAAAAATACATAGACTACCACTCATTCATATAATGTAGTATCGCTCTCCCACTTCTGAGGATAGTATTATAAATCGAATTTAAGCTGATTTAAGCAATTAAAAAATGGCATAAATTTACGTCCGACAAATTAAGTGGAAAGAAACACACGATTTATTTCAGAAACGGTTCTTTTTTTTTTCTTAAGAGTGAAAAATGTTTGTATCACATTGAATGAGAAATCGTAGAATTTTTGCTGGTTACTTTTCCTTAGATGATTCTATTAGTAGCCTTGTCAGTTCATACACTAATTTCAACTTAACGATAATTCACACTTGCTTGGGGAATTGAGCAACATCCTCCACTCGCACCACTTCTCAACTTACTTAATACTTCACTCGTATGTGGTGGCCTTGCCGTCGACGTGTCACAACATGAAAGCAGCAGCTAGTTAGATCTTGCATATTTTCAACTTATGATGTTATTTAATGCGTTATGCTATATGTACACTTACAAAATACATTAAAATATGACTCTGAGAAACTCATGATAGATACCCCATGGAAGTTTTCGATTAGTGATAGCGAAGATTTTGCAATTTAATTTATTTTTTCTTCAGTTACAATTTTCAATTCAGCTTATATTAAAGTTTCCCGCTTTAACTCAATTTTCATAAATACGACGTACATCCACCTTATTTTGTTTATTCTAGGTTGTTGATTAGAAATACAACTTAACACATTTTCTATTCAAGTGTTGAAACCATTTTTTTTTTAATTTCATCGGAAAAGAAAATCACACCAAGTGTCGGAACACATTAATATTATTAGGATTATCAATTTTCTTCCGCCTGCTTTCCCTGAAAGCAAGCTCACATTTCATGCGTTCGCTCATCTAGGAGAATTTTAGTGAGGCTTTAAGCTTTTTGTTAATGGTCGCATTTACAAAATAGTAGAAACACTTGCCGCAATTGTAATCGCTTAATATTTCTAAAAAAGAAAAAGAGTACAAGGAATTGTTTACCTTAGCAATACATTAATCAAATTATTGAGAATGTCACGAAAAAGTCCCCTGTATTGCAGACAAATTATGAAATGCAGGAGCAACAAACTAAACAATTATTGAGTGATAAAGCTTCAACATTGTGAAAATATTGTCATTGAATTTGCATTGTATGTTTATTGCAATTTCAACTTAAATTTACTTCTACCCTACAATTTCAGCAAGGAAGAATAACGACACAAAAGCTTTTCTTTTTGTCGACCTATTCCCAGCATAAGTATTAGTATTGTCCGGGTTGATTTCATTGTGCATATTGAAAAGTAGAAAGATATATTGAAAATATAGAGGGAAACAATTAAATAAGTTGCGAACTCATAAGTTGGAGAAATGCAAGGCTGAATTCCGAAGTTTGATCAATGCAAGGCTGAATTCCGAAGTTTGATCATGTTCGTCCATGTCGAAAATTCTTCCACATATAGAATGATTGCGAGGAGGCTTCGGTTTTCTCCTGTAGGGTTAGTCTTCATCCACTTGTTCCGAGTTGAATAAAGATTAACGTGTGATGGTTTCACATCACTTCCTTTCTTTCCCGGCATTCTCTTGTTTTGTCATCTATTGCTTTAGTTCTACACAAGAATTGATTTTCTCCTAGTATCTCCTTATTTCTTTTACGTTGCACAAGTGCAAGATTTTTGAAGAGTGCCGTAATTCCGCCATTTTACTATTTCAGCCATGGCGCTGGTAAGCAAAGTTGTCATGTTTGGATTAATGAACGCGTAACTCTCCTTTACACGTATATCATTTCTACTATCTTCTGTGTTTGTTTGTGATTTTTTATAATAATCTTCTGATTTTCCTGAATGATTCGAGTACATAACTGAGGTTATTAGGTAAAGCAGCGTGTCTAGCTGTAGCGCAAGACTGTTTGTTTTCTATCCCATTGGTAGCAGCAGTAATGCATCAGTGTATTTTTGACGAGCAAACAGTGCTAAAAATGATAGCTTTCGGCTTAGCGCTTTTTTCTCTTGAATAGCGTATTTACGTTGAAGAAAGCATCAGCTGAGTTGTATTTAATCATTTCAATTAGATTTAAACAATATACCGAATTTAGCTATTGGTAGAAATGCAATAGCTACATGCTAAAGCTATGAATCATGAAACTTTTTAGATTTTTTGTTTACCGCAACTGGTACCACAAAGGGTTAAGTAAGGTAGAGTGAGTTAAATGTCTGGATAATCCTTACCTAGCAATGCTTCCTTCTTTGCTGTCTCAGCACCGGGCTGCTTGTCGATTGATGTCAGCGAAAGCTACAAATCCTATACCGGTATGTACTAAAAATCAGACGTGGCCACATCTAACTTATTTTGCTCACTTTGATAGATCAGTCATTACATTATCCCTTTACATAATCTATGAAATTTATCTAAAATATTGAATGCTCTTCTTCCTACTTTCATACGTATGCTTTCTCTTATTGCATCTACAAACAGGTATATGCATTTTCTTCATTAGTTTTTTATGGAGCATTTTTTTTAAACTCAGTTACAAAGTTGTTCTTTTAAATTTTTGTATTTGCAGCCACCAGGTACTGGCGCTGTTTTTCATAGTATGATGCCCCCCGTTAAGATTGCTCTATCTGGACCAAAGTGGGCAGCTATAGCCTTTTCAGGTATTACTGGGGCATTCGCAGGAAATTTCTTTTACAAGACTTTCATCATGCACAAAAATCCTCCGAATGTAAGTATCATACAAAAAGATTGTTAGAATTACTTGCTAAGTTCAATATATTTAGGTGCTTATTTATATGTCATTCCAATTCTGTTTTTGTTTTACTTTCACTTTTGTCTAATCTTAGCCCATTCGAGATCCTGAAGAAGTAGCTCCGCTCTCTCACCCTCATGCTCCCGTAGACGAGGACTGAAACTGCAAGTTGCGTTGATCAATCTTGCTAAATTTTCTTATCTAATAGTATCAATAGAAGTTGTTGAAGACACACATCTTGGTTGTTACTATCCTTTGATAGTAAATTGTTCTTTAAAACTTTCGCACATTGCGCGATTTTTTCTAAGCGATGAAATTGTAGAATATTTGGTACCACGCTACATTTACTATAATGTATCTCCATTTTTTTTAATGCCATAACTACCTACCTTTCTTTGAAAGTTAACTTTGTGTCGTATATTTTTTATAAATATTTTTGCTTGGAAGGGCGAGGACGCACTTGGGTGTATTCATGTACGACGAAATATGTATTATTGTTACTTGATGTATTCCCATATGATATTGCACAAATGATGAAAGAAATAGTAGTAGTTGCTTTTGATTTGCTGTTTGGATATATAAGGGGCGTAGCATTTAAGACTGCATAGTCTATACGTGAAGAATAATTTGCAAAAAAGGAAATGCAGTATACAAATAATTCAATGGATGGAGACATCGATGAATTTTTCTAAAGAGATATGTCATTATACTGTATTCCCTGAGCAAATAATCAACTAGTGTGGAGTTTCTGCTCCGCATGATGTATGCGACATACCGCAAATAAGAAATGCAAACGAAATTACTTCTATTCTATATATTATGTTTTTGTAAAGTTTTTCATTGTTAGAAGTCAATTTACTGTTCGTTATATGGTAATTGGAATTTCTAAACTCATGAAGTTATACTTTCAAAAAGATGTTGCGTTGATATGCTCCCTAATAATACTACATGAAGACTTATTGCTACATACTGTCGTGTGCATACAATACTTCAGATTCTGTTTTACGAGCTTTTGTAAAGTTTGATTTTTGAGGTTACTAATTGATCTAGTTGCTCTTTTTACTTTTTCCCACGGGAAAAGATCGGAAATTGTAATTCCTTCTTTAAATAAATCAAGGCAGTAGTATCATCTGAGCAAGAAAAAATTGAGCGTTTTCATTTTTGCCACACAAGAATTCCTTGACTTCGTGCTTACTTACCGAGCCAGATACTGGCATAGATAATTCAAAAAACATCTATTCAGTGGCTTCTATAGTTTCTTACTAGTACAGCTTTACAATTGAAAAGCCAAATGTCGCATTTCATTAAAATAGAGCTACACAATACAAGCATGAGCATTCCAGGAAATTTTCTAAACTACTTACCTCCCTTTAATCTTATGCTTGCGCTGCAGTAGGATTTGTACTATGGCCTGGAAACGAAACACGAATTACTTATTATATGAAAAGTAAAGCTACACTTTAATAGAAAAAGATAAAAAAAAGTTGCGGTTAAGTAAATGGGAAGGAATGGTCATACAAGCCCAAAGCAAATATCCACGGCTAGGATTTCTCCTATAATGTACCTGAAAGGTAACGACCGTAAAACCGAGGGTGGAAATGATATGGAAAATACATTGGATGGTGAAAATAAGGAGAACCAAAGAATCCTGTGGAATTATAATATAAAAAACAAATTATTGCAAGCAAAGCACAGCCTTCAATAATTCAACACTAAGAATGATGACTTACTGTATTGACGAATAATAAAAGGATTGAAAAAGTGTTGGAGATGACGTTCGTCACTCCTTTGAACCTGGTTTTGAATATTCTTTTCAATTTCAAGTTCTATTGTTTCAGTCTTTCCATGAAGGTTGCGTGTGATTTCATCTGAGCTCTCTTTGGTTGCAGATTTGGCTAAAATGGTATTGTCCTTATCGTACAATATCACATTTGCTAACGGTGCCAACCATGAATAACATGTCAGTATTATAATAGAGACTAATAGGGAAGACAGCGACAACACAACAAGGTAGTAGCTGGTCAAACTTTTGAATACCTGGAGTTATGCGCAAGGAAAGATCCAAAGGAAGTTTTATTAATGCTGTTCTGTCCTTTTGATTTAGATTAATATCTTGAATACTGAAAGTTAGAGGTTGCATAAGAAAGTCGTTATCTTGTAGTGCTAATTGTATAGTTTTAAATATTTCAGTAGGAATCCTCCAAATGTCATTTGCATTATACACAGCTGCAGTGGCCTGATCTGGTTGGGTAAAATTGAGAGCAGAGCGCGTCAAAACGTTGCAACCCATTATATATTGAGCACCCTAGCCTGCTAGATTCTTTTCAACACATTTTCTATCAATTTATGGAAATATTACCTTCGACAGTAGATTCGACCAGTGGCTGCCTGCTCTCATTCTGTCCGAAATTTTCTTCCATGTGAACGACCGGGAGGATTGCTCCTGCATAATTTTTCAAAAATAAGGGTTATAATTGCTGGCTACACGCAACAAGATAGTAGTAATCAAAGACATACCTGCGAAAAAAGTCAGTAAAATGATTGCCGGTCGCATTGTGCTTCCAATATTGATTTTAATATTGACTGTCTTTTAGTAATTGCAGAAACATCCAATTTTTCGCCAGAGATAGACCAATGAAAAATTTTGCTTAGAGAAAATCAACAAAAGAAAGGCTCAATTTAGTGCATACTAAACGTTCTATAAAAAAAGGCACGGGTAATTTTATTATTTCTTGAGAAATGAATAAATTGTACACCAAATTTTGTAAAAACTAAAAAACCATAAGCTCGTGTTGAAAAAGAATTAACTGGTCATATTATCTACGTAAACAGTCCTTTTAGGGCCATACTTAGCCACCTCTTGCGAGCGAATCATGATAATGGTTAGCTCACTGAACAAAAAAATGATCAGTACTTGATTTTCTCCCAAGCTATGCAGTTCTCATCAATTTGAGATAGCCTGCTCTTTAGAATATTTTAGAAAAAGAAAACCTGAAGCATGATAGGATACTCTTAGAATACAAAGAGATCGTATTGCATTACAAGAATCGTAGATGAAACTTGTCGTTTTCAATGCAAAAACCTCATTGAATAATACAAGCAGCGTCTCAAAATTCAAGTAAAAAACAATAAAAATAAAGTATACAAAAATTTGCATCCGCCGGGAGTCGAACCCGGATCACCTGCTTGGAAGGCAGGTATCATAACCGCTAGACTACAGACGCTACAACTACTACGGTATTTCTTCTTTTGAATTGTTCTTAAATTTCTTCTTCAAGAATTTCTCACCCTAAGAATCCAGTACAGCATTACGCTATCACTTATTTGATATAAGTAAAGATTCAGGCTAGCGACAATCAACATGACTAGCTAGAATTGCTTTCTCATTTGTGTGGGTAGCATTTGATAGCGTAACGATACTATACTGTGCAATATAGCATTGAGCTACCCTCCAGCGATTTCGCAAGCTCTAGACCACAAGTTCAGCCTCATTGAAACCATACACAAAAATAACAGTAGCGGTGAGATTTGTTAAACATGTGAAACATCACGATTACTCCAATTAAGAGTAATAATCATATGAGCAAATTTTTCTTTAAAAAACGTATTACCGAAGCTAAAACTCGTTTGAATAACTATTTATCCGAAAGATTGTTTACTTCCATTTATTGGTTGAGTGCAATCTTTTTATTTTCTTCATGTAGAAGACTTTATCCAGACTTACTGCGGGGTTGCAAAGTATCCCTTAAAAATGGGAGCCCTAATTTCGTGTTTGGAACGCTGGAGAAGACGAACGCCGGATGGATCATTACTTCAAATTGAAGCTGGAAAAGTATGAAATTTTCATACCAAGCGTAGTATGCTTAACGACTACGTACCTATTTTAAGACTTTTAAATAATAGAGTGTATGTAGATAGAATAATTAAAAAGTTATTTTCTAACTAAATGCGGAACTAAAATAATCCATTCATATGCTCTCACCAACTGTAAATTTCATATTCCATTAATTGAATATAGCCCCGAAAAGGAAGTCTTGTAGCCAGTTTATCGCAACCGCAAGGGGCTGGAATTACTGGCGCTCCAGTGCTCACGTCAACGCCGGTATTAAAATTTTGAATTAATTCAAATTCGTCATGTACAAGCGGGAATTAAAGTTTTTCACAACTTAACGTTTCACTATAATACATTTCGGAATTCTCAATACACGTGGTCATTGTTTCCCTTGTATATATAACTTATACAATAGAAAGAGACATTTTGCTTATAGACGCTAAGAATGCGTTTACAAAAACTTTAAAAAATGATATAATTTACAAATAATATCAATTTGACGAATTAAATCGTGTCTGTTCTTAACAGGTAAGTAATGCTGCAAATATCAAAAGTAACGCTACCGGGTCGGCTCGACCATCTCGGCGACACCCCACGTATTCAGCCAAAATGAAACCTGTTGAGAAAGAAGAATCTAGTTTCGAGGAGGATGAAGAGAGTGAAGAAGAACTTGATGCGGTATGAAATGAGAGGATATAACTAAGGGTGTATGTCAAGTTTTATTTTTGTTTTGGAACCAGCTATATAAAACAAGGGACATAAATTTTGTGACATACAAATAACTACTTTACATTCTTTTATCAAATAGATAAGCTCAAAGGATCTTCATCAGAATAAAATCATGGAATTTCGAAAGATATTAACAAAAGTTGTTAAATTGAAGACGGCCATCTTTCAAGAAACTGTAAAAGTAACCTGCTCAAAAGATGGTACTCATGTAGAGTGGTACAAAGGCAGAAGTGCCCAAACTAGCGGACAGAAAAAAGTCGCAGGCCAATTCCCTGTTGACAAGGTGTGTGCTTAGCATATTTTCTACATTTCCATTACTCCTTATATTCCTATTCTAAGAATAAACGTCTTTCAGTAGCACTGAAGTTTTCCTTACTCCATGCATTTATGCATTTTCAAGACTACACCCTCACTATACATTGTATATATTTAATTACATCACACACGTTAGAGATCGGCATTGAATACAAATTTTGCGTGTTAAATCAAGTATAAACCCCTTTGAAAAGTGCAATGATTCCAATCGATTTTGGATCGAATGAAAAAACGTGTCTCCCTACCTAAAATTCCTTACATGTTTCCAAGTTTTTCATGTCAATTCAAAATGATTGAACGAACTGTTTTTTTGCTTTGAAGGTATCTAGCGTGAAATCAAAATATGATAATCCTAAGACTCTGGATGTCGCTGTTAATTTACCTCCCCTTACCAACTTCCTATTTACGTAAGCTAGTTTTGAAATCCATTTTACTAACACACTTCTGTCTACTCTGAGAAAAAAGTGAACATCACAGAATTATAATTCGAAAGTCTTATTACGAACGCAATATTTTAAATATTTCCCAACTTGATGCAGTTTTAAAACGCGTGAAGAACGTGAAGTCTGGCAATTGCAACTTGAATCCCTGCGCAAGTATGGTTGTAACTTTTTTAAGTGTCAGAAGTTCTCATTCTTTTTTCAAATTTATGAATTTCTTTTAATGCCTTTCACCTCTGCAGGTTTATGGCTTTAAAATAAGTAGCCTACAACAATGCTGAAAAGTATCAAAACAATTCCACTTAAAAATGAAGAAATGCAGAGACAATCATCTCCATATTTTATGTTTTTGTCTATGCTGAAAACACAGTTAGCAGAAAAAAATTCCTAAAAAAAGATTTCTTTGAAGCAAAGAATAAAAAAACTTTAGACGTAGTAACAAAGAATTCGGAAAATTGATAGGATGGAGAATAGAGAAACAACTTTTTTTTTAACTCGCTTTTTCGATGGGTAAAGAAATGTTGAAAACACATTTTTTTTAAGGATACTTGAATTTGATACAAAATTATAAAAACGTGTACATGCAAACATAATGCACCAATTTTGAGTACTGCTTTGCTTATAAAATTCAAATTTGTGTAATACTTTACTGGTTCTTGAGAATAAACACATCAAATAAGCATATTGTTAAAGCAAAGGGAGAGTAACATAACCCAATGAATTGCTATCGAAAAATTTCATCGGCTATGTTAATAGGGCCTTAGTGATTTTTTTGCCTCTACGTTGGGCGAAGCAATATTTGCACACGAGTTTACAACATTGAACGTAGAAATTTTGGGTTGAATCTACACTATTGCAACCTCCTCAGCTAACTTGTCCATTTTAATTCCCAAAAAGATTTTTGAGGATTAATCACTTGTATGTTGAATGCACAACTTAATGCTAGCTTTTTGGTTGCAGTCTTTCTCTAGATTGTTTTTAAAGATTAGATGTAACACGGCAATTTGTTTCAGTCTTTTTCTCTGTAATATGTAAAGATAGAAAGTAAATATTCCATTCATTGTCATCGAGATTGTTCATATAGTCATCTGGTTTGCCTACGTTTTGTGTTTAGACATTAACAAATTTATAAAATTTGCCCAGAAACAATTTGTGTTCATTTTGAGCTTTGATTAAAATACAATTGAATACCAATAAAGCTTGACCTTTTAAAAGGAAACCGAACTGTGAATCATTTACATATATATGTATTTAAATCATCGTTGAGGGAATGAGGTTTAATAAAAGTAGTATGCTTGCAGAGTAAGTTTCGATGCAAAAGACTAGAGTAACATCGAGGCGGCCCCTGCATCGATTTTCTTTCGAAATCACTGCCAAAAAAGTAAGTCATGAAATGTAACTTCTCTATGAAAGGAGATGATTTTAAATCAACTATGCAGTAATCTATAACATTACTGTTTTGCAATACTTGTCATACATTTGGTAAGGCTAAGAAACTTGTACAGAAACTATTGTAGAAAAGGCCCTCAGGGAAAAAAGCGTTTGAATGTGTGTATATGTTTTCGTAGTGAACTCTCTGACAGCATCGTTTTAGAATGCGCACCGCAATGAGTATCATGTTTCCGTGACGTTTAGATAACTCACAGTATTGTTACAGTGTAGTAATTTTCATTCAAAAGCAAGCATAGTATAGCTTGTTTTATTCCTGTTTTCAATCCTACTCTCTGCTGACAAGCTCTTTTCTATTGTGGACATTTTGTTGTTCTTTGTTTGCTAAGAGTTTTAATACAGCGGTTACGTTTTTCAGTTGGTGGTAGGGGAAGCAAGATCCCCGGTTCCCATTTGTGCACTACATCAACTCTCTTGTTGAAACAACAAGAATAGCTACCTTGCTAAATAGTTGCAGAAAAGTAACTGCAAATTAATTTTTCCGCTGATCATTCCCCTTATTTTCTTCGTTGTTGAGCAGAAATATTTATTTCTTAAGGGAGTTCTGATTGGAACGTAATCATTGCTTTTTTTAAGACTGAAAACATGTCCACCATTGAGGATGAAATAGATGAAACAAATAGTCACCTTACCATTCACAAAAGAGAGTCGTCATCATGCGGTAATAACTGGATGCTGGAGCGAGTAAAACTACAAAAACTGTATTTCGAATCTTTCAAATCTCTTTCAACTCAACAATTGAATGAACTAGAAACATTTTATGTTGTCCACAAGCCAACTGACCCCGATTTTGATTTGAATCTGCTTCCGGAAGGTCTTGAATGTAATGTAACAGTTTTTAAGCACTACCAGGAAAATCATTTTGCTGATGTCCCGAGTAATGTCTCGTTACTCTTTCCTAATGAGAGTTGCAATCCTTTAGCAAAACTGCAAATTCTGAATGAGAGACTTGATGACTTAATTCGTGCAACCCTTTCTTCAACATTTTCAGAGTATATTCAACAGCAATGGGGTCTGCGACGGAATGTTATTTACGAGGCTTTCAAACATGTTGACCGATACCTTAATAAAATATTTAAGGCCGTTGCTGAAAAACGGGCTGACGAAGCATCTAAAATTGCTTCGGACCTTCATGAAGTAGATGCATGGAGTGTTGATGAACAATACAGGTACATATAAGCCACAGTTCTTATCGCTAATTCTGTTTAACTACTCAAAAAATTGAGATAGCAAATTTTGAATTGCAAATTTATGTCTAATTTTTTGAAAATATTTTCCGTGTCTGCAAATTCATAGCATTCCATTCACGATTGATATACTCGTCGCATTATTTTTGCAGATTGGAGGAAGCCTTAGTGTGGTACCGCAGAGTTAAAGAACCCGTAGAGAAATGGAAGAAAGTGGGTGCTTTTGTAGGAACAAAGACTGCAAGGAAATGTGCACAACGCTACAAAGAATGCCGTGAACAACTTTTGAATGCTAATGCTTCTAACCTAAACGAAGAATCGGTATATTCATGACTGTCATTACACTTCGCTTAATCAACCTTTTTGAGGGAATGAAAGAATGCTTTGCATTGACCCTAGCAATGTTTTGATAAGTCGTGAATAAGTTTTCTATAGCAGGAAAATATACAAAAGAACCACTACGACTTTTGCACCGCATTGAAATCTATGCGTTGTAGTTATGCATTTTATTTTCTCTCAAAAGAATGCACGCTTTTTAGCTGGTACGGTCGATCCCTAGTTAACAGAGTGGCTTAGCATTTTCAGATACACACCTGTAGTACTGAACAGATCTAGTGCGTACCCATTAAATTATGATTTTCTATACTTTATTTTTTAATTATTTGAAGCATTTTTTGTGTAAAGGTCACAAATGAAAGAGGCCAAATGGAGGAATCGGAACCGGCTGATAATAGATGTGAAAGTGCAGAAGAAGAAACTGTGCAAGAAATTTCAGAAGAACGTCATGCAAACGCACATGTATGTACTTATGGCCATTGTTTTTGGGGATACACAATAAAACCTAGTCTGATCTGCTTTTTTCATATACTGTAGCTCTCTGCTTGCTTGCATATCCACAGGATTTAGGTAGCTACACTCCACTACATAGTATCTTCTTATCATTGAGCGGCTTGCATTTGAAAACTATAGCCTTGGTCTCTATGTTATCTCTCAGGTAAATTTTTAATTATTGTATAACCTTGTGTTCATTAGATTTTTTAATTAAAATTACCTCATGCGATGTACATAAACATAATCTTCATTAGGAAGCTTTACCAATGATGTAATTTACTACTTTGGAGACTTGTGTTAAAGGAAAATAATTCTTTGTAGTCTAGGACTGGACACACTTTTTGTGCACAAGATTTTTGTTCTGCGTAGTATTCCAAAGTGGAAGGGAATGTTAGAATGCATCAAGTTTTTAACTCATTGAAAAATCAAGATAAGAGGTTACCTTTTTACGCATTTGCAGCAGGGGATAATAGCGAAAGTGGCATTCTGTTATTGCTTGAAGTTGACATATTTTGTGTGCTTGCACGATAAATTCTTGCTGTTGAATAATGGGATAATTGATGAAGTATCAATTTTTTCTTGTTCTGCTACTATAGGTTGCAAGTCCAGTGCATGCGATGTAGGCACACGTTGGATCTTTTGGCAAAAATAGCCGAGGATAACCCTACTACAAAATTATTTGGTCTGTTTTTTTTTTATGCATTTGGATACATCAGAATGTATGAGAATGTATCTTTTGTGTATGCTTAGGTTGTACGAAATCCTGTGATCGATGCCATGCGCAAGTTTTAGTGAATTTCCATCCACAATTTTCTTTTCAAAGAGACAACAGGATTGGGACTCTGGATCTTTTTGATTGTATACTTTGGGTATTCTATTTCATATACAGATACTATGTAAATGTAAAGTTGTTTTATATGTATCTTGTTAAACGTATTTTGGGAATTGAATTTAAATAGTTTTCACGTTTGATTTTCATGTTTATAACGTGAGAATAAGGTTTGACGTAAAAACCTTTTTCGGCAATTTTTTTTCCACCGTCCTTATTGTTTACACATACGTGGGGCATAAAAGTATATAAAAATTTTTCATTTAAAGGAAAACTACATTTTTTTCGTGTTTTGGGTTCCTATTTTCAATGTTTTTTTAAGGATGTACAAAGTGGTGATTGCAAGGTGCTATGCGAAAACTGCAACTCAGCAACAATTCTTTCCACTGTAAAGAATGGTATACTGAATATATAGTGCAATTTCTATTGCGATAGGAAATGGAAAAATGAGTGTACTCTTCTTTTAGGAAACTTTAATTGTGTATTTACAGCGAATTGTATACAAGCTGTAGTGATAGAAGAAAAGCGATATTGTTAGCAGTAGAAATAAAAATTTTATTTGTTGGATTTTTTCTAACTTGAATTTGTGAAGAAATTTAGCAATCTGGTTTAGCAGCCTGCGGAAATTTGCTGTAAACACGGCAAATTTTCAGAGAGAAAACGTACTTAATTTTTATTAAAACATATAACGCTTATTTGTTATAGCATTTCATGATATTTCCTATTATTTCTATAGTGTCAACTTTTTTTATTAAAAATTTGTGAAACACTTATTGACATTATACTTATGTGATAGTATTTATTAAATGGATTTGGATGTTCAATTGATAATTTTTAGAGATAACATTTTCTCTCAGGTACTCTACGAGATGCGATATGTGGTTCATGTTATGCAAAACTTACGTTTGGATTTGATAAGTTTTCAACGGTTGAAAATAGACGCTCACAATGTTCAGGTGTAAGTATTACCTATCATGATAGGTAAGTATCTGATTTGGATGATTATGTAGCGATGAGCAAAACATTTAGTCAGGTTTGTATTCCTTGGAAATACATATTTCTAGCTTTTATGCAAGATTTTGTGGCTGTTGGGAATCCCTACTTTTATTTGTTTCAAAAATCTTTTGAAGCATATTTCTGCGGTTTTATAGGATAACGCAGTCATTGCAGCGCTTGAATTTAGAAAAAACTGATAGACGAAAAGAAAAGGTTAAATCTACGGGGGTGCCTATAAAAGTAGGAACACCTCTTCCTGGTTTCGGTACATGCAAGCATTACAAGAAATCGTATAGATGGCTTAGATTTCCATGTTGCTTGAAGGTATGCTTTGTATATTTATAGCTTTGGAAAACAATCTCTAAATTTATTGTGTTAACATTGCACGTTGTCTCCAGTAGGATTTTTTTCATACGCTTGTTTTAAGCGTAGCCAACCAGATCTTAATGCTATGGACTGAGAGCGCAATACTTCTGGGATATGCTGATTCTTTACTTTCTAACTTTATGTTTCTTATTCTCTTGCTTTTGTTCCAATATTGTGGTATAAGAGTTGCAGTATTTCTCTCTATAGTTACAGCTACCACAAGATTACCCATTTTAATCGCTTCTGTAAGGAGCAGTTTTATTGTGTTGTCATCCTAGATAAAAAGAGGGAGGTATTTCACATATTAAAGCATCTGATTCAAAGTTATTCAGCCTTAATAGTGAAAATAACATTGATATATAACTTTGCAATTTTTGCGTGTAAAAAATATACAATTGGAAAGGGCTATCTTCTATGAGTATTACAATATGCTACAGGTTTTTCCATGCGATGTCTGTCATGATGCAGCAAGTGATCATCCTCATGAATGGGCTCGCCGAATGATTTGTGGATTCTGTTCCAAAGAACAGGTCTATTCTTCGAAAGTGTGTTCTTGTGGTCGAGCTGTCACTGCTAAAAGATCAGCCTTTTGGGAAGTCAGTTACCTTGCTATATATGTTACACTTGATATTACATTTCGAGCATCTTATTGTATTTTTTTGAATTTACAAATTCAGGATAGTTTTACATTTAGCTTTGTTTTAAGTCATTTATTAGTAAAGAGTACAGGGGCATATAGAAATTGTTTTACCGAAGATTTTCTGATGATGTTAGCTTATATACTCTCAATTCTTTCTAGCTGTTTCTCTGTATATTTCTCAGGGCGGTAGCGGATGTCGAGATACTACTGTCATGAATAGAAAGGATAACCGAAAGTACAAGCATCCATCTAGCAAGGCCAAAGCAAATCCTCAGAAAAAACAACTCAAATAAAATTGAAGAGTTTTGTCTGAGATGTTCATTATTTGAAAATTTTTTGTATGGGATTGAAAATAGTACGTTGTTGCTACTTTTTAGGCAACTTGTGTTTATAATCATGTAATATGGGCACGAATTTTGTTTATTTTGTAAAAGTAGATGTGATTCCTGTATTATTTAAGTAACTTTACATAACATTCTTTTATTATCAAGGCACAATACACTATAACTAAATTTTTAAACTTTTTCATTGGGGATTTTTGCTAATTTAATAATCTCAAAAGAATTAAAATAGCGAGGCCCGCTTATGGCAAACTGTAGCTCTAACAATGCTTTTATGGCGAATGATTGCCCACAAGAGAAGCTTACACGATTTTTTTAGCTGACAGAAGTATTTGTCAACTTTGCACGCATTGGCAAGTTTACTGTTTCGATTACATTGAAGTGTTATTCATATTAACAAGGGAAGCTTTCACACATTTTTTAACGAGTTAACTAAACATAATTTTTTCATACTGGAGTAGCCCGATGAAAAGGCATCAACTGAAAAAAATTGTATCCAACCGTACCTAGTTTAGAAAAGTTTTGCTCTAATGAAATGCGCTGCTACTTTAGTTATAATTTGTAATGATGTCATTTATCTGTAATATATGTATAACTGCTGACAAATTTGTATATAAATTTATCATGCTCCCGCTATTTCTGAATAAAACTACCCAAACAAGAACTCCAAATTTCTAAAGGATCCGTTCGATTTAACTTAAAAGCAAATGAAACATACAGTGATATTCGATTATCAACTGGTATTAATCGCAAAAAGAAATAAATGATTTTAAGACAACCGATAGCAAAATTTTGCTTTGTAGTTCAATGTGAATATAGTTGTGAAGTAAAGCACTTAAAAAGTCAGCATACACAGGCATGCATACTGTGCAAAACAGGAAAGAGGAAAGCAGAATATCCAGCGTTTCGAAGGATTGCTGAAGAAGAAATCGTTTTTCACAAAAGTTAAAATTTTGTTTTCGCATGTACGTTAACATCAATAGATGATTTCTCTTATCATGGCAGGGTACAAAAATGCTGTAGTTCAGCATCAATTAGTAGCACGTCAGAAGCATTAATCTAAATGTTTATACATTCGTGAATATATACAAGTGCAAAATCTTTAATCTGAATACTTTTGCTTTTTCTATTCTGGTTGGACGGGTAACAGATCTATCACTTCCGATGGGTATAGGATAGAATTGATAACAAAAATGCTACCCTCTCCCGGCACTTCTACATGATGTATGATTTCTACGCAATCTTGACTAGAGCTCACACATAGCTGCAATGATGAACATTCACAGGAGAGCATCATTTACATATTAAGAATGCTGTAACCAATTTATCGTAAAACGTAGAAGTATTAATTTTGTCAAACGAAAGCGTGCGGTAAATTTCACATTCGCAAAAACTTGATGCTATAAAAATAATCGTGCATACCTCTCCTTCTTCTGATATTGAGATTCCTTCACTGAGCAAAGTAATGATAGAGTCCTGTTTTTTGTAGTCCCCACGTTTTATCTCTTCATTAGAAATTACGAAATCCAGAGCAGAGAAAAGCATAAGCTGAAAGAGTTAAATATCCACATTACCAATATTTTAGAGTGATATCATTTTCTGCATACTATGGCATCCAGCTTACTAAGCCCATACAATAAATTCTCTGAAATGTTTGCTGCCATTAACTTTTTACATAGAAAATGGAAAATAATAATAAAACTGCTTATTTGACAAGTTAGAAGTACACAATAAGTAGAGTGCTTACAAAAAAGTTAAAAGAATTTATAATAACAAAATTGGTAGCAAGATTTTGTCATCCTTTTGTAGTAAAACTCTGGACGATCATCCTGTTGTCTTATTGTAGGAACAACTTACGCTATCTAGAATATCTCTGTTTTCTTCCTTAAGAAGAAAATTTTTGTTTTTTTTATTTATGGCCAACACTGCCTCATTGCTCGGCAAAAACAGAGTAATAGGTGGTGGAAGACTATCATATCGCAAGCTTTCAAGAATACCACTGTTTTCGGCAAGCTCTAGTGCTTCTTGGAGAGCAGGATGATTTCGAATTGCCTTTTCCAACTGTGACATAGGCTGCATGCTCGCTGCAGATACATCTTCCTCATTTCGCATCTCTTGTGCAAAATCCTCAGTCTCATGTGCGCTTGCATACCATTTTCCTAAAAATCCATTTGGTACCGTAAAGAGTAGTAGTAGCACATGCAGTAGTGCAATTTCTAGTAATCTTTTTCTCGCCATTCTAAATAGAAATTAGTTAGAGAGCATGAAATCACCTTTCTAAAACTAAAGTAGCAACGCTTCGTCGATACATTAATTACGTATTACGGCAGATGGAGAAGATTTTGTTCTGAATTTTTGCTATACCATAAAAAATTGTACGTATACGCACAGTGGCAGAACTCATCGAAATAAAATTTTCCCAAACAAAAAAATTTGCAGAGCGATATTCTTTAGAAAGATTTTAGACTTTTGTGTCCGTTTTTGTAAATAAGAAAACAAGTAAGTGGTTATTAAAACAAAGGGGTATGCTGGCAATCCAGCATTGTGGTGACGCTTCGTTTGTATATTTGTTAAACCAAAGCTTTTAGAACTATTTAATTTTATGTGAAGTTATAAAAAGTTGACCAAATTAAGTACAAAACTAGTAAAGACTTCATGTAAAACAGGTTTCGCGGGCTTTCTAAAATTCTTAGGCATTTTTTTACTGAGATAATAAAGAAACTCAAGTGCTTTATAGCTGATGAAAGTAAAAAGATTTAGAGAAATCAAGTAACGTAAACCTAAGGAATACAAAACAATTACTCTTCTAAAAATGGTATTTTAGTATAGGTAAATGAATCAAGTTCACATCAATCTGGCGACGCTGCGTTTCTAAGGGAATAATAATTGCTTTCGCTAGCGCATCAGATGCATTTAAGGGGAAGTTTCAAACCCTTATTATTTGAATATAGACCGGCTCTGATAGTGTTACTTAGACAGAAATTGCTTTCATGTAGCTCCCTTACACTTCTTATACGTTGAGCATAATGTGTGAAAAAAATTACCTTATGGTAAAATAAATAATTGAGACCTCAACAAGTTAATCTAGCAATATTTTTATAAATCTCAGTGATCGAATAGTACTTTAATACAAGAAGCTGTAAAAAATTCAATATTATTGGGAAGCTTGAAATTTTTTTTCCCTCTTTTTTATTGCTATTAATGTTGAATACGTGCTCAATATAGCAACTTTAAAAAAAACAAAGTAAGTACATTTTCCGCTGGCATTCAAAAAATACAATATATGTCAATAAGCTTAAGCCATCGATTATTTAATTTTATGTTCTTTTCTACTATATAACATACATAGGATCATACTACTAAAGGAAAGTTGGTTACTATGTGATACTACTTCCTGCTTGCGGTTTTAGTAAAATACCTGCAGCTAAAAAAACAGAATTTCATATTAGCTTGTAAAATCTGAAACGTCAATTACAATATGAATCATATAACAAGTTCTCTTACAGTTAAATTTTTTGATAGACTAAAACGGCTTTTAAAAGCAGTACTAATATAAACTTAAGTTTTTCTTAATTAGCATTTATTTACATACTTGAGAATGAAATCATTGTTCTGGTATGTCCACATTAGTTATGAATAAAGCATTTGAAAGCAATCGATAGACATTTGATTGCACTCCTTACGATAGTCGTTGCAACGCTAATCAGTTCGTTCAGTTAAGCAAAAACAATTTTGTGGTTGGCCTTGAATTCATCTTTTAAAGTATAATGTATCTATCAACCTTTCTTAGAAGAAGTCAAGGAAAACAGGCATTGTTTATCAAATAATCTTACTAGCGTTTGTCGACAAGTTTTGCATGATTTCACCTGTGCTTTGTACTACATTCCTTTTGTATGAAGTCCACGCGTTCATTTTCTCGAATGACAGCTTTTTGTACAGCACGGTCGGCTTTGCATGGAAAGTCGCAACATGCATGTTCCATTTTTTCTTTTTGCAAATCCTTTTGTCCTTTGGCGAGTACCTGTTTGCATCTGCATGGATTGTGTACTGCTAAACAGTTCACTACGGTTTGGCACTCGAAGCATGTGAATACCTCTAGTCCGTGCTTTTTTAAGGAAAATCCTTGCCTTCGATCAGTTCATACACTATTGTTACATTCAACGCATGTGGCTAGAATTCCATTCTCTTTTGTTCCAATACGTTCATACTCGACTGCGAGTACTACTACAGGGACGTACAAGCATACATCAGATGTTCCGGCTAATGTGGATACCCTCCTCAAAATGGCACCCTCACCGTTTATATACAAACTCTCTCCTTTAGTAGTCCCCTCTCTCTCTCATCTGAATAACTCTGCCGTATTTCCGTATGCAAAGTTGCTGCAATCGCTTGAATCCTTTCGCGATTGCTGGATTTCATTGATGGATCCAATACTGGGTGATTCGAAAGCCCCTCACATGAGGTAGCATTTTTTTTATCTAATATAAGTTAGACAAAACAGTTGCAAGCTATCAGATTAATCACATGCCCCTTTTTGTTTTCTTTGAAAAATTAACTCATCGCCTTAGTTAGATTGAAAGCATGTAACTCGAAGTTCTTTTTTCATTTTTTCCTCCTTTGATGGTAATTGTTGCAATGACCAAATGAAACTCCAATATCCTTATAATTTTAGCAGCGTGCATTTTTCTAGAAGAGCGAAATCGTCTTTAATGCTTTATTGCTCTTGGTATTTATTTTCCTATTGAGAGCTCAAATTTTCTAAGTATTTTCTGTTTCAGATCCGGTGAATTTTTTTTTGCGCTATGGGGAATGCTGTGGATATGTTCCGTTATCTTACTAGCAATTGTTCATAATCCCATGGGGATGGAATTGTGTATGAAGTATCATCTGAAATTTTGTTGTTTTTTTCATGCTTACTGGGGTTCCATCGTATTCGGACTGCAATTTTGTTGCTATGGCAATCGCTTCTCTAAGGGCTTTGGGTTACTAAGGTATGTAAAAGTGTATTTTGGAAAGCTAGACCCATAAACAAAAAGTTTTTTAGTTAATTTACAAAGATCAACTTACAAATAATTTTACAGCATTCGTTTAATACTTGTAGTATAGCTATTACGAAAAGGAAACCTGCATACGTATGAAATACCAATGCTTTATTGTATTCCGTTTACGTGATTGTTTTAAAGCATGATCGCTTTGGTCTGACCAAGAATCTTGTGGCAATTTATTGCTTCTGTACTTGTTATATATTTTCAATGCATGCATGGTTAGGTATGGCCTCGGTTTAGCATTTTTTCTTTCGTCTGCTGTCTCACTTTGTTGGGCAGATTACAACCCTTGGACTGCGTATAGTTTAGTGATTGCCACCACCATGGCGAGTCTTCTCAACAACCACTTCATTTTGAAACGCTGTGGTTTAGCTCCAAGTTGGCTTTTAAGTTCTCATGCAAAAGCATCTGCTTTATTGTTACTTTCTGCGTGTGTAGCCTTAGCGCGTGGTGCATACAGTGAAACATCTTTGGATATTCTCACTGCTGAATTGTAAGATTTTTTAACTTAACACTGCGCTCATCATCCACCATGTGTGCAAAAACACAGCTCTACAAAATAACTTGCAGAATACTGTTTTACATTCATATCGTCTCTATTAATCATTGGGCTCCTTTCTGTATGATGGTATGCTTACTGAAACAGTGTGTATCTACAATGCTCAAGCATCCCTCTACGCCACGTGGCAGAATGTTCGTAATATGTACCAAAACTAAACAGTATCGTTTCACATTTCGTTTGTCGTCCTTCGTAGAAGACGACGGTGCGATTGTGAAGGGTTAAAAGAAACAAACCATTTAAAAATGTAGTTGGAGCACCTCAATAACTCCAATGAGGCAGAGATCGCGAAATAAATTTTTTTCTTTAAACCGGTATCGTTTGTAAGCATTAACAACGGCTTGAGATTAAAACAAAATAAACTTAAAGAGTTGGTGTATACTCGTTGTTCAGTGGCCCCTTATTTGGGTAAAACAGCGCACACGTTAGAAACTTACCATTCCATCGATTTTTTCTTAAGGAGCATAAAACTTTAGAATGGGTTGCATGACTGTCACGGTTTAAACGTATCGCAAAATTACATTACCGCGGTTCTCCAGCAGGTAGCTACACATCTTGCGAAATATTTAATACAATATAGCAGCTCGATGAGATTTTAGGTTGCTTAGATTACAGATTATCACGAAGTGATACTATGTAAATCATATCATGGATAAATTGAACGCGTCTTAGGATTGCGGCGGGGCAAAGCACATTCAGTTAACCTACTAAACCTTCTCAACCTAAGTGCTGATACAGTTAACAGATATTCCCCAATAGAGGAGCGACGAAAGAATGCAATGCTATAGAAACTTTTGCATCAGATAGTTTAAACAAAAAGTGCAAAACATAAGATAAATATTTTTTTGAAATGCATAGAATTACTGCGGTGATTGCCTATTACGTTATTTTATTTGCCATCCCACCCTCCTCACTAGGAAGAAATTGCATAAGCTTCTAATTAAATAAGGAAATGTCTGCGTCATTTTAACTGACAATAACGGGTGTATTAATGTAATCATAGAAATGTTGCTCTGAATCCTCCGTGATACCTATAAAAATAGAAATAGACAAGAAGGCATTATCTAAGAGATAAAACGTTCTGTAAAAAGCGAAAAAGAATAGTTAAAGTCAGGCAGACGTTTATCTCCTCTATGGTCATGCTTTACGGCTACAAAGCACTCTTTTTCCCCTCCTTTTATGTCCGTATACCGCAAAATAAAAAAGAATATGTATGTTTCCATTCAACCAAGAGCAGCGTTTACACGACGGGCTGTACCATAATTACCTTTTTTGCTGACATATCGTAAGACATCCCTATAAATTTTTGATTCTTTTTGAAAATTTTCTAGCGAAAGTATCAGCTTAGGATCCGCATAGTTCATCTTGTCTGTATATACACATATTCTTTATCATTAGGAGACTTTAAATTCATCAAACCGTTCGATATGCCCCTAACAAGGGGAGATGAAACAAGGCAACGTTAGAAATTGCACAATTCATGCACAACTTCATTTTTTCCACTGAAATTTGTTTTGATTGGTAGCTTCATTCTTAATTTCTATACATGTAAACACCCGCTTAAGCAAGCAAAAAGAAAAGTGAAGCACCAAATGGCTCCTCTATCGTATTTCATCGTTTTTTTATCCTTAATTCAAAAAAAACAAAAAAAGAGAAATCATAGCACAACAATGCCATACCTTTAAAGAAATACACTCGGACAAACTTTCCATTTTTCTGCTCATACAAAACAATTTGATCTTGACTAGGATTGCAATGCTCAAAATCCAAGGAAAAAGAATGTTTCTAAAAACAGGGAAAAACAATCCGCATCTAAAAAGGAATTCCTAAAAACTGCGTAAATACACGGTGTAGAACAAATTCCATACACAAGAAATCATTCCAATCACTCTCTCATGTATATAGGCAGATAAAAGAAAGAGATGCACACATTCTACAAGATAAAACTAAGCCAGTGTGTACATCTAAAACAAAAGAAAAAAAATTCTTGAATATTTTCAAAACTGATAAACTATTTCTCATTTCATCAAGAAAATTACCTCAGATTCTTCCAAAAAAAGACGTTTTGTCACTTGTACTGCGTGGGGTCCATCCGTAAACAATCTAAAAGTTAAAGAGAGAAAAGAAAGTTAGTAGCATCTTCCACATGCCTACATCTATATAAACGGATACATTTGCTAAAATGCCATGAGGTCTCATCTCTATCAAAAAGAGTAAAAAAAAAATCAAATGAATACATCTCTCTAAAAATGTCAACCTTTTTAAAAAAATAAAAATTCTCTCCTCTTCCATGTGGTGTTACGCTTGCCATCCTACCCCCCCACCCCCACACACACAAAACGTTTTTGTATTTTGACAGTACATAGAAACATGCTAGAGTCCCATAGGAATGTCCAGTATGCGACTTCATCCCACCAAAAATACTTTTTGAATAGAACGCTAAAGAAGCCAAAATCCATTGGATAGCACACATAAAATGTAAAATTCACACACCAAGCTACACAAAAAAAAACGAAAAATTTTCTCACCACCCTAAATCGCATTCAAGAGAATTCATTGCTGTTTGTAAAAAATACACAGCAATGAATTCTGCTTAGTTAATGCTTTTTAGAAAAATATAACAAGGTACGCAACACACTTTGAACATAATTGTGGCAAGGATAGAGGTTTTCCAGCACGATCTTCAGCATAAAATAGGTCCTATATATAGACGTAGTTGTGTGAATGAAATGTATATACACACACTTCATAAAGTTGCTACAGATACATTTCTTTATAATTGTTTTAGGGGGAGAAGAAAAAACAAATTTGTTTTTTCTTCTCCCCCTAAAACAATTATACACACACCCCCTCAACAATATATACGTAGCAAAAAACGACATACCCTTTTGCAAACGTTTTTTATTTTGTTTACTTTAATGCAAAATCTACTAGTAGATTCTTTCAGAGAGACACTATAGATGAAAAGGATTGTACATAGATTTATCTGTGGTTGAGAGATTTTTTTTTTCCTCTTTTAAAATTTTTCTCATGGACTTTTTTTTTGGGGGGAGGTTAGCCCTTTCCTTCACTATCAAAAACTTAAATCTCTCCCTAAATCTAATACTTCTTCTTTAAAACCCTTTCTTTATACAAGAGTATTCTAAAAACTAAGAAAACTATAAACGAAATATATAGATACTAAGAACAAACATGTTCAAGGGTAATTAAAACAAAATAAAATATATTTATATATATATTAAAAAACACACTTACGGATGAAGCAAAAAGAGACTCAAATTGTGGAACATGTTGAGAACGCTCTTTTGGATTTATATTACGTAGAGAAATCAATCTAAAAACACAAGAAAAAAAACATGAAAAACCATCATCATAAGAGTACAAGCCTGTGGTAAATAAAACAAAACAAGAATCGCTGCAAAAAATTAAAAAATCTGCAAAAAAAAAGTGGAGGGGTAAGACATCTTACAGTAAACCTTCCATTACGTTCTATAGAGAAGAGAGTTCATGTGTAGTTTCTCCTTTGAATTTCATCCTAAATAAATATCCAATTTGTAACGCATTTTTGAGATACTGTATTTACAACCTCTCTCTAACTCTTCACCTATCCCAATGTAATCCTTCTCTCATATATACATAAAAATATAAAACGTTCTTCCTTCTCTTCTTCGTAAAATAGGCATTTAAAAAGGAGATATATAAGAGGAAAAGGTAGTTTTCTCCTCAATTTAGTAAGCATTTTATACTATACTTTTATCAAGAAACATACACTAAGTTAAAAATTGCCTTTAAGAACATTTTTTAATAAAAATTTTACAACAAAAAGGCAAGAAGAAGAAAAAAAAACTATATCCATAGAACCGATGCTAAAACCACACCGATCACATAAAATCGCAGCCGTCGCATCTTCACTGGAGAAATCGGCCGGAAGCGAAGATTCTATAGTTTATACAAGCAGGGCAGGAGAACTAGCCATGTTTAAAAGATTGAAATAATACATCAAAAAACTCTCATTATTCTCATTAGAAACGCTTCAAAGAATACAGGGGATTAATGTAGCATTGACGAAATCCATATCCCATTAGAGCTATGTGAAAAAGCTCCATAAAATATTTTTTTACAATAATATTTCGACGCAACACCCATAACACCTATTTTTTCTTTAAAAAAAAAGAAATAAGGAAGAGGTGGAAATTTCAAATTTTTTACGTTCACGTATTTAATCTCCCAATGGATGCACTTGTAAAGAAAAGGCATAGGATCTTGTTAAAAACCAGCCTAACCCTGACGTCGAGTATCCAATTCTAATGGATTCCCATTAGAAATAAGCATTTCAAGAGGGAATTAAGAAGAAAGAGTATGCACTATCTATGTCAAACAACTAAATCGACATGTAGATAGAGTGCACGTTGGAAACCTGTGTGCTCACCTTTTTCTTTCTTATTTTCTGTAGCGGGGCTACTCGCTTTAAGCTTCAACTTTTTAACTTTTGCAGCATCAGGAGAGCGTGAAACAGAGCGATACGTATCTCGTCTGAAAATTAAAAAGGCAACACCTCTCTATATAATTAAATACGATGATAAACTTGCAGACTATCACGTAAAATAATAAAGAAATCTGTGAACAGCGCCACATATAATCGAAATAGCAAGCAAGGAAATTACATAGTAAAAAAATCATGCAGAATCTTTCCAAAAAAAAATGCATTGCAAACTACTTCACACAGGGTATCTTAGCACTGCTATTTTTATTTTTAAGAAAAAAATGAGAAAATCCATTTTTCATTCATGGTCACATAAAAATAGCAGTACCTCTACTGCATCTTCTGCAAATCTTTCCCAAAAAAATTATAAAATGATCTTACAACTGAAGTAACTACTGTGGCTTAACATTGAATTAAAATCCACTCTCTCTTAATTTCTCATGTATATATTTTTTGAGCGCAAACTATCAGAACTATTGCTGGTCGGGAATACAATGGGAATTCCTCAAGGAATCATGTGTTTCGATAAACAAAAGGTACCGGGTATTACACCAGTATGCATCCTACCGTGTTCCTCGTTTGTTATCCCGACTGGAGGAACGGTCATGGCGACGAAAGGAGGGTTTGTCACCCCGTCGCTTGTTGAAAGATTTAAAATCTCTACTGTTGCGTGACTGGTAAAATGGGCCATTCCTGCAACCAAAAAAGAGAGGATAGATAGGATAAACAAAGAGACAAACATAGGTTCAAAATTTTCTTAGCGCCTTGCAATGCTAAAAATAAAATATCACGTTCAACCGCAGAAGAACAATCCCAACAGAAGAAAAAAAGCAGAGATACGTAAAATACCGTCGAGTTAGACTATTCGACCACGGATGAGGCGATTTTTTAAAAGAGGTTAAGCCAAAATCCATAATGGGATCAATCTAGCATACAGGAGGATGTAGATATTCTATGATAGATACTTCGTTGTTTTATTTAAATTTCAAAATAGTGCAAAAACGAGTACCAGGCGATGAAAAAACTATTCGGAAGGATTTTTGTCAATATGCTAGTATAATCTGATTTTTATGCGACAGTACTATTACAGGGAAGTATCCAAAAAATACATCCACAAATAGGATACTTTATTTATTTTCTGTATAGAGGATGATGGATGCATTAGGGAACCGCGCGTTTCGTACAAACATGTAAGAAAGGGTAAGGGTGAGGGGCTTACTGCGAAGTGGAAGTAATGAGGGGAATCCTAATCGTGGCCCGTCGACGTAGTAATACTTCCCAATTTTCGCAGCAGAGTTGTGTTGTATTACACCGTCAAACCAATTTCGGCTGTAAAAAATGCAGATCGTTCACGCCAGCGTTAGCTAAAACTTTACTTTGATACATTAAAGTCAAGATTTTCAACTAAATGAACCAACACTACATGCAAAAGGGCAACAAATTTTCTTAAAACTTATGCAGCATGTATTTCGATAATTAGCATAAGCAAATCAAAGTCCATTTTGCAATACCATTCTATGGTTGTCATCAAATTAATAAGTACGTAATACAAACAAAAATGTACTGCCGTAATCAAATTAAAATGGATGCAGCGTTTTATCACACAGAGTCATGCATCTTTCGTCGGCAAATGTTCAATGAATAAATGTGTAGGTCCATTACAATGCTCATAGCGCACAAATTTCTAAAACCGTAACAAAACCTACACAAAGACACAACATTCGCATCCCATTTTTGTAAGCATTAATAGAAAAAGTCTGTATTTTATGTGCTAGTTGCGATAAAATTGAATAGAAGAGTTTTCTAAATCAACTCATGCGTAATACTCAAGCTATTTGACCCCGAGTGTGCTTTGTTGTACTTCGAATTACAAAAGTTTCAATGTTTCACAACCAGTCGTTGCCTTACGTAGAATGCCATTGACTTCTCTGCTGCAAATGATCACTTCATGACTAGGAATATGACGGAAGGGCAGATGAAGGATTTACACTACCTACAAGTAGTTCTTTTTATTGTCTAAAAAAAACTAAAAAAGGTATTATTTTGAGAATTTTAATTCTTTTGATTTCGAGGAAAATCTAGTTAATTTAGTGTTTTCCAAACCTGCAAGATAAACTGTGCAAAAACGACCATTTAAAATTAATCCTGTCGAAAAAGATAAATGCTGCAAGAATGGAATAATCTGCTGCAAGATTTTTCATTTCGTACCACTCTGCTTGTGCTTAATCACTTTTAAATTAATTTTGTTTCAAATATTTACCGTCAATAGGCGCATCACATAAGCGCTTATGCCATTTACAATTATTTTTGTCATACTTTTAGTGGACACTTACATCTGAACTCTTCGTGGAGTTACAATAGAATATTTTTTAATACTAGTATTTTAACAAAGTGTAGAGCAATCATCCATTGGCTGTTTTGTGTATTCATGCTGGATGCAGCTGATTCGTTGGCACCTTGCGCATTTTCTTGATGCTTTGCTTGTAAACGTGTATTGCTTTCTCAACTATTTCTCTACAGTTGTAGATAATCATGCTTTTCTGAATAAGGTTATATTGCGTGCTTTTTGCATGTAAACGTACGCTTTTTTTAAGCCTACCCCGCTCGCATCTCTCATTCTCACCTTACTCAGTCTAAACTCCTAAATGTATCTATCGATGATGCAAAGGCTCAGTTAAATGGCGGACCGAAGAGACGTTTTTAGTATAGAATCCTTCAATAGAGATTCTGAACCCTCCTTCCCATGCAAAATTCTTTGGCATACTCGAGAAAACGGACTGGTTACTGCTGGTCAGCTAATTGCTGTCCTCGTCCCACATGAAACAGAGAATCGTATGTCTTGTAACACAGCATCTGAGAGCTTGCTCACCTCTTCACCGTCTCTACCACGAGATGAAAACAATGGCACAGGTACACTTGCGGGAGATGGCAGTAATGGTCGCAGTGATGATGTTACCACTACTGAAAAGGCAGAGTACTATGAGTCTGACATGGATGATTTGTCTGTATCAACCCTGCAAGAGAAGCCTGCTTCTCGGCCTACCATGCTCACAAGCACAGTTTATGGCAAGCTTACCCATCAAATCATCTCTCACAATAGCGACTTGATTTCTTCTTCGCAGTAAGTCTTACGTTTCTTTTCAAGTTAAAGTTACAAGCGATTGTTGTGGAATACATGGATATATAGACGCAAAATCTCTCTCCATTGAATATGAACAAGCAGAAAGAAAACATACGAGTGTTTAGTGAGAATAAAATAGCTCCAAGATTAAAAATGCTGCCCTTAAAAATAATAGTTATCGAGGGATGGAAACAAAGTTTTGTCTATTTTCATGCAAAGGTGTATTTCTTAGCATTTTTGTGGAGCTCTTAAATATTTTCTCCAAAGAGAATGTATTGCTGCGGCTATGTTAACTTGTTTTTTCTTGTTTAGTTTAACACGATAGCATTTTTAGATGGAACAAACTATAGGCAATTTGGCACAGGGATTGAATTTATTCTTTTATTGCTTTTTTTTGTTTCCTGCTCAATGGCTGTGAAAATTTGAAAGTAGCCTCTTTTTCTCATTGTGTTTGTAAAGGGTTGTATTCTATAAGAAGGAAATGTTGCACTAGTAACGTTTTTGCTTTTGTGTTTGAATCTTGTGAATGCACAACTTTCTTTCATGTATTTTTGAAGCATTTTTCTTCCCTTGTAAAACAGGCAAGCCATCTGCTATTTTCATCGGGGTGTATGTACACATCAAATCGTGATCCATGGATTGTGTGTGGCATGCTGTCAACCCATTCATCAAGCGCATACACAAGAGGCAGTTCATGCAGGCTTTATTTCCAATGTATCGGGTGTATTAGTAGCGAAGGATGTAAGGATATACTCACATTTTTGCCAATACATTTTGTTTTTCTGGTGTAATTTTAATTTTTTTGGTATGATTTTCCTCACATAAAGTGCTTTTTTTTTCTTTTTAATTTTTAATCTACTCTTCTGCTCTATTCCTTTGTCTTATATTCCTCTTCTTTTTATATTACTCAAAAATTGCTATTTTCATTTTATTATTTGATTTTTTATATATTTCTATGGGTGTGCATGGTGTGCTCAGAGAGCAGCTGAATTAGAGCGTCATTGGATGTCACAATTAGTGGCTTCTAGAAAACTATGTTTGGTGAGTGATTTTTCCTCCTCTCTCTTTGATTTAAATTTTTAATGTGTACTTTAAAAGTAAATCTTTTTTTGAATACAGTTCTTTACAGTGTATGTACACACATTTTCTATACTGTTCACATCGTCTAAGAAAACGAATCAATTCTTTTGTAGTACATCAGAAGAAGCGACATGTAGAAAATTGAATTTAAAGCTTTGGAAAGGGTAATACTCCTTTTTTTTTATATATATTTGTAATCTTTGAAAAAAACAAATTTGAAAGGTGTTTTTATTTATTTATTTTACATTACTTTTTCTTTGTTTATATTCCTTTATTTTACATTACTTTTTCTTCTTTTTTTTTTATAAAAGTATTTTACATTACTTTTTTTGTTATTATATTTTTTTATTTTACATTACTCTTTGTATTTTTTTTATTTCATTACTTCTTTTTTTTTTTTTCTTTTTTTTCACATTACTTTTTCTTTCTTTTTTTTGTTTTTTTGTTTTTTTC
>JADAQX010000518.1:0-36699 GCA_015476325.1 Cardiosporidium cionae
TCAAACATTTTTTTTAATTTTCTTAATATAGAAGCAATGGCTTCCCCCCCAAAAAATTTGTTTCTCAACTTTTTTATCTTCAGAAAACGATTTTTTGATCGCTTAACACCCGTCAAAGGCTCACGGTATGCAGTCAGTAGCGATTCTTTGAAATATTATCCTCGTTTTGTATTGGAATTACTTCAAGGCCCCTTTGGTCAAACAGCGTATGATCATGCCATGAGATTTCGTTATATTAGTTCTCCTGCTGCTTATAATTATACGTATTCTTCTCATATAGATGAGTTAATTTTACCTCCTCCAGGTGGGTAGAAAGGGGAGGATGGAAAGAAGGGGGATGAAGAGAGAAGAGGGCCAGGCAGTTGAAATTCGTTGATAGAAAAGAGAGAGAGATGAAGAGAAGAGGCGATGTACAAAAGGCTTATTAAAGAGAAATGATGCATGAAATGAATATATCAAAATAGAGAAATAAAGAATATTTTTCATGTTTTTTTAGAGTTGTTTCTGTGATTTTTGGTTGAACATGTAGAACACGAAAGGAAGGGCACAAAATGTTATATTTTAAAAAAGATTTAGAATGTTTCAAAGCCATGAATCTTCAATATCTATAAAGATTTTTTTTTTAAATACTAAAAAAATACTATATATATATAAAGTAAAGATATACCTATTCAGAGTGTGTAAATTTTATTTTAGTTTTTATTTCTTTTTTCTAAAGAAGGTACAAAAGATGTTCGACTTTGGATGGGCTGCTTTGGTATTCCCAGAGATGATAAACGTCATAGAGGGGGTGAAGATGCTTGGTTTTCTACGGGTGGTTTGAATGCTATGGGTGTAGCCGATGGTGTTTCTGGTAGGAATGTGTGTAGATGGGATGTTAGATTATTGGAGGAGGGGGTGGAGAGAGGGGAGGGAGGGGGGATAAAATGAATAGAAGGGAGAAATTTGTGTGGATGGGATGTAAGATTATTGGAGGGATGAGAAGAAATTTATGGGTGAAAATAAGAAGGGTGTAAGAAGAAAAGAAAAGAAATTCTTCAGTTGGAAGTATGCAGCAACAAGGGTATTCTTCTACTTCATCTTTTTTTTTCTTTACAGTTTATTATAATTATAACACTCTTCATGGCTGCTATATTTGTAGAATGGATGGATTTGGCTGGCGTTAATCCTCGCGATTTTGCTGAAGATCTTCTAAAGGGTGCTGTAGAAGAATTATGTCGATTAAAAGCAAAAGGAATTTTAGAAGAAGCTTCTTCTTCTCCTGCAGAATTTGCTGAAAAAGCGATGAGCATTGCTTTTAATAATGCAAAACATTTTGGAAGTTCTACGGCTATTCTTGGTGTATTAAATGGTCGTACAGCCACCTTAGGTAATATATAGAAAATGGAGAGAGAGAGAGAAAGAGATGAGAGGGAGAGAGAGATGATGAGAGAGAGAGAGAGATGATGAGAGAGAGAGAGAGAGAGATGATAAGATGAGAGGGAGAAAGAGATGAGAGGGAGAGAGAGATGATGAGAGAGAGAGAGAGAGAGATGATAAGATGAGAGAGAGATGATGAGACAGAGAGATAAGAGAGAGAGATGATAAATGGAGAGATAAGAGAGAGAGAGATGATAAGATGAGAGAGAGATGAGAGAGAGAGATGAGAGAGAGATGATGGGACAGAGAGAGATGATAAATGGAGAGATAAGAGAGAGAGAGATGATAAGATGAGAGAGAGATGATGAGACAGAGAGAGAGATGATAAATGGAGAGATAAGAGAGAGAGAGATGAAAGGGTGAGAAAAATGCGATGAAGAGAAAAAAGATATGAAAAAACAATTTAAAGTGAATACGTATAGTTTGACTTTCACAAGTGGATGGATATAATCAAAAAGAGGGATATAACAGAAAATAAAAGTAAATTGTAGTGTTTCTCTTCCTCTGGTAGTTACATAAAAGGCTATTAAAATAGCCATGTATGAATGGGAAGAATTTTAGTTTATTATTAGAGTTTTTCTTACAACTGAGTAGTTTGAAATACAGATTGTATATCGAGAGAAAGGTTAGTTTTTAGGATATGTTGGAGGAGATACCGTTCAAACTGTTTTAAAATTCTTTTTTAAAAGATTTTATTTATCTTACTAAAAGGGATAGTTTTTTTCTTTTAACGTATTCTATAAAAGAGAAGCTTTTCATTTTGTTTTTACTGACATTTTTCTTATTTTTGGATAATTATATGAATTTTGTTGGAAAGGTGTGGCAAATCTTGGAGATTCTGGAGGATTGATTCTTCGCAGATCGAATACGTGTGGTGAATTGAGTATTTTATATAGAGTGGAAGAAATGCAACATGGATTTAATATTCCTTATCAATTCATTCATTTACCATCACCGGATGAATGGGAGCAGCTACAAAATCAGGTTGAGAAAAAAAAAGTGTGATGAAATAGTATTTCAGAGATTATAAAAATTCAAGGAAAGCTGCTATTTTTTTATTTTTATATATAAATAAAAACGTATATATAAACTCGATTGTGTTAATTTTTATAAAATTCCAAAAAATAGATCCTTGTCAACGTTTTAATGAAATTTTTTTTGTTTTAATACTCTCTATTATATCCAATGTTATTGAATTTATTTATATAACTTTTTTATTATTAGGGAATGACTCGTATAGTCAAATTTGCACAAAATGAATGGCGTCGGTTAAGTTCTGTTAAACGTCATATTGGAGATACACCTGAAGATATTCGATCTTCGAATGTTTCTGTCTGTGAAGGCGATTTAATTATTTTAGGGTCGGATGGCCTTTTTGATAATCTTTTTGATTATGAGATTGCTTCATTGACAGGTATAATTTATCTTTAAATAGGGAGGAAGATACAGGAAAGGATATATTTCTTTATTAGAATGAACTGTTGAAAGTGAGGGACTAACTCCCTTTATAAGAGCTTGGAGGAGGGGTGGATGAGGTATGGAGAGGGAGGAGTGAATGCAAGAGAGAGGTTATTGAATGAAATTTCAAGTGAGTCTATCCTTGCAAGGAATCTTATATTTTATGCTTTGTAAAAATGAAAAAAACGACTTTTCTACTCTTTGGATATTCATTTTGTACCTCTGAGGTGCATTCTGTGTTCAGCTTTGGCCATTTCTCCCAGAGAAGCAAAATTACTTTGCCATGATATTGGATGGGCCACCCCCCCTAAAGATATTGCACGAAGTCTTGCTTTGGCTTCTTATTGGAAGAGTCTCAATCCTCAGGTGAATAAAATTTAAATTACGTTTGTATATACTTTGAAGGAGAATCTAATTTAATAGAAAAAATCATAGCTATACGAAGAGGATGTACCCTGGAGTGCTTTTAAGAAAGATGGAAAGATTTGGATGGGAGTTTGATGATGAAATCCTGGGAAATGTGGGATGAAGTTGTGTGAAGATGAGAAACGAATACATGCATTTTTGAAAGAAAAATCAATGCGAGTTAAAAAGGGAAAAGCAGAGTTAGGAATTCAAAGCAAGATATGGACAGGCAAAAAATTGATGAGAAGAACTAAGCAGAGAAACAGGAGCCATTGTGAATATTGTAGGATACAGAAAATAATAGGATAAAATAAAGAAAAAAGATTCTTGGCTTGTATTTGGAAATAACGTGTTTTTTTGTCTTGATTTAGGCCAATACACCCTTTGCCAAATATTCCAAAAAATTTTATCAACATCGAGGTTTAATTGATTTATTTGGAGGAAAAGAAGATGATATTAGTGTTGCTGTGGCTTGGGTTGCCTTAGGAGAAGATACTCTTGCAGATATATGAAATTTTTCTTTTATTTTGTGGGTTTTTTATGCTATAAACTGCAAAGTAAATACGTTTGATGGATTGCATCTATCCGAGAGACGTATTTGTTTGTAAGCAATGTTATGAAAATTTATGAAAATGAAAAAAATCAAAAGGAAGTATGTCTTGAATATTCCTTATACTATCGTTTTATAATTATTTCAATACATTTTCTGTTATTTGTATGCTGTAGCTTTCTTATGTGGGTTTGTGAAAGAAACATGCAAGAGAGGCATGATATATGCACTTAGTTCATCATTAAAACATATGTTTGTATAGTTTTTCTATTTTTATTGATTACAAATCATTTCATCTTTCTCAAGAAAACCATAGATTTTATTATGTTACTCTTATTTGTAAGTTGTTATAAATGGATACGAAACAATACCCTTGTTTAATCTCATTTTTAATCTTTTTAAGTGCTTATATCTTTACACATTTCAATGATGATTTGTTTTTTCAGCTGTTATTCATGTTTTTGCTCCTAGTATTTTGTAAATTCTAGATATTTCTTTTTAATTGTAATGGATATGAATCTTATCATAGAGGTTATGAGTAGGTTCTTCTTTTTAATAGTAGTGGATATGCGTATTTTCATAGAGGTTATGAATAGGCGTTGCATTGTATTGGTTTTGACGCTGCCATCTTTCATGCTTTGTATTATCACGAGGCTTATGGCCATAGTAATTTATTGTAAAGGATTTGCTAGCAGGAGGAAATTTTTGTATGAAGCTTTGGATAAATTTCATTTGTTTACATTTATTGCTTGTTTGTATTACGTTTGTGAATATTTTCAACAATTTGCACTTGCATTTTGTATGTTAAGCATATCGGGGCTACGTTGTGAAATCGATGTTTATAAGACTTTCTAGAAAAACTGCGTTACCAATTAGGAAGTTTTATAACTATTTTTTTTACTTTGTTGTAATACTGCTTTGGAGATGTATATAGAAATCCTATTTTCAGTTTGTTCTGAGCAATTTTGTAATGTAATCGCTTCCTCCAATTAATGGATAATAGTACCTTTGAACTCGCTAATTTGAATGCTGCGTTATCCATTAATGTACTAGGCACCTTTGTATATTAAATTTAAATTCACAATACGTACTTGTAAATCCTTGTGAAGTAGTCTCTATAGTAGCTACAATTCTTTTCAGTATTTCAAACTTGAGAAATTGCAAATAGTTATACCAGGAATTTTTCCCCAACCATTTTGTTCGGCTGAGTTTTCTAGTATAGTTTAAAATACATCAATATTATTTTGGTAGTAGTTTAAAAATGAACGCAAAGCTGTTCAAGAATTCTTTTCGTAATCTAAGCAAAATTTAGGTGACATTTCAATTTTTTTTGTGGTGTATCTTACAGCCATATTATTTTTATTTTCTTAAAACCTTTCACGGAAAACAATTAAAACGGAAACAAAATCTGTTTTAAGTATTTCTGTTTTTGCCACATTGCAAGGTAAAAATCAAATAGAGAATAAACACTTTGAAATAAATACTGTTGAGATGCTGCACTGTGCATTCGGAAAAGTGCAAAAAGTAACTTTGCAATGGCGTAACAATTTTCTCGTTGATTGGGATAGTCACTACTACTTTTGCATTGCATCTTCTCTTTCTCAGATAGCAGCAAGGATGGGACAGAATTATATTTATTTTTTATGTAATTTAGAAATTCAGAGGTGTAATACATCACCGAATTACAGTGCCGAGAGTTGCGAATACATAAAGTTTTTCATGCTCACACTAGCATTTCAAAACTCTGGATCGAACAGAAAAGCTGCGCTGTTCGTCAAACATACAATTTTTACCGGAAGGTGATGCTAGTGTGATTTTTTAGTATATATATATTTGCGAATAATTTTCTACAACAGTTGAACCATTTTTATGCTTTAGAAATAGCTACTTTTTTCTGTATGCTTTTACAGGTTTGTAGTAGCATGCGGCTACAAATCATAGTTTAGCATACACTTGTGATTGATTGTGTAGACAATGATTGAAAAAAATTACAAAGTGTCTTATCTTTTTACTGCCAGTACTCAAGAGAGCATATGCTACTGCTGATATTGGCATCTTCTGGAAGGCAGGTAGCAGCCAATTTGACAGAATCAATTTCGTATATTAATAAAATCTATTTTACAAGAATATCACAAAACGAAAGATAATGCTATCGTATATGAATAGTTCAAAAGTTTTTAAAAGGAGCCTTCTTAAAGTTAACTCGTGTGCTCCTGCTGTCAATCACCAGCCTGTTTCATCTACTGTTTAAGGAAATCGGAAAATTCAGCCACGGTTTCTATATATAAAATAAATCGACCATTGGTAAATAATATACTATGAATACAGTTTTCTCACAGAAATTCATATAGAATAAAAACAGAATCAATTTGAAAAAGGGAAATGTGTAGCAGCTGCGCGTTTTCTGCTCATTTTCAGCGAGAGTCTCCTCTGTTCCTAATTTTCCTTCCCCAGCATTTCATTCCCTATTGTAAGACCATAGTTTGAGGAAATCAAAATAACAGCATAAATGCTGAATTGATTTTTTGGTTGAGCTAGAAATGGGAATAAGAACTTCGTTCAGTAAGCTTTGCCTCTAGTAACAAACAATTGCAGCTACGTTTCACCCAGAATTTTCAGTCTCTGCGAGAAGAATATACAAATATACAAGACAGTGTCGCTAGATTGCATCTGTCCAGTCAATGATTTCAAATAATGTTTTAATAGCTTGCTTATTCGCGACCAAAATAATATCATTCCCTTATTTTAGAGCAGTATCCAAGGAACAAATTGGTTATATGATGGTCAATCTATATTCGTCAATCTATTCGATGTCCACGCATTAGTGGTACGGCAATCAGATATATAAAAATAGATCAAAGGCGTCTTCTTGTATGATAGAAGAGCAGAAACAGAGCATCGCGGTTTTTTCGCAACGTATAATTAGCTGAAAAATGTTTATTTAGCGCTAACCCTATCTTTAAGTATGTGTAATAATTCCATAGACAAAGCCACCGTCCATAATGTTTCAACTCGTCTTAACACAAAAAAATCAGTCTCTGGTACAAAGCCTAATACATATCTTTGTGGTACGCCATGGTCATACGAGAAAAGCCTATGACTATAATGCAGAAATTCCATGCATCTGTCAACTTTTTTCTCGCAAAATGCTGATTAATGGGCAGCAGCTTTTACCTTTGATAAATATTTTTCTCGCGAAAAAAATAGTATTTGAGGGAATAGAATCTGCAATACGGAGAGGCTACCCCAATGAATTGAAATAAAGAACAAGCCATATTTAGCACTAACCAACTTCCGTAGTGTAACAGTTCCCAAAAATGACCAATTTAACTATTATAGCAACACACAGAGATTATTATGCCCCCTCGAATGATTTAGAAGTGGGAAAAGCACGATGCTCATATGCGATGTCAGGATTCCAATCGAACAGGTAGAGATTAAAGTGAATATAAATATCAACTCCTATACACAAGATGATAACAAATATCCCATGCATTGCAGTAGCCAAATTTAGCACTGCAACAGTGAGGGAAGTAGAGTAAAGAACATTGGTAAGGAATTTTTCCGTTGAATGTATTAAGACCTAGGCACTACGAAGTTTATGTATGCAAACAGTTTGCTCGGTGCATGTTAGGTTGTTTTATAGAGTATTAAAGTAAGATGAACAATAATTCAGTAGATGCAACAATGACTATTTATTTCTCTGTTATTGTAAAGAAAACTTACAACCCTGATAGATGATCCTATTGGCGCATAGAATCCCCGCTTACACCCTGTAACCCTATTTACTGCGCAACGTAAAAAACAATACTGTCCTTCACCTTTCATTGCTTCTTGCCACCTTACTTATAAATGAAACGTACGGCTAAGGCAGCTGTGTAAGCAAAAGCATTAATATAATTTGAAAGTAGTTGATAGGATGCCGTTGATATTTTAATCTAATTCATGCTTGCTCTTTAGAGTGCTTGGAAGTTTTCCGCAGCACTTACTTCCGTTCTGCAAGCGATAGTCCATATAAAATTAGTTTAGCATTTTCTGAAAGGTAGAAGCATCGCCAATTTTTCTCCCTCAATTCATCTACACGAACAAATGACTAGAGAGTGATAAAGCTTCCGCACAAAAATAACTGTTTCCCAATTCATTAGATAGCGTAGGCTAATAATTTGGATCGCGCAGCACCATGTATAAAAAGGCAGGAACTGAATATATGATTCAAGAGGAGCGGAGCACTCTATAGCATTTTCAAACTGCTACTACATATATGATTTTTCGTCTAAAATGAATTGAGCGCAAAGGCTATCGACATTCCAAAAGGAATTAATGAAGGCAACAAAAATCAGTACTGGTTTCAATTCTACAATTAAAAAACGTGAAACGCCATAGCTATTTTCTGTTAGCGTTAGAATCGTTGAGCAAGAAACGAAAGTTGAACGCCCATTTTCGTTACCCTCACGAATAGCCCAACTTGTTTTGCATGTACAAATTATACGTAGCTATGAAAGCCTCATTCTTTCTGATGGAGACTCATACTAATCCAGCAATCGTTGCTGTCTCTTTATATAAAGAACAATGAGAATGGAACATGTTTCTTACACTATATTAGTTATAGCGAACAGAGCTTCTAATGACGTACTTCCTAACATACATTGTAGCAACATATTTTTTGCTGCAAAGTGTAGAATATAATATGTCGAGGATTCATTCACAGCTTGACAATGCTATTGAAACAACAGTTGGTTTACGTGCGACCCAACCCAACTTCGAAAGTGAGAATTGCATCAAATCTCCACACGAAGAAGTCTCTTCGCATGCTGCCATGGTGTAATTTCGCAGAATAATGATTTAGAGACGCGACTTGACTCAGCAAACTTGCAAATTGGGAAAGTTCGCCGGTACGCACACACATTCGTTGAATGCGCAAACAAGCAGAAGAATTGTTGCACACCGTATAATTCCTTCATACTGATCGAATTTGTCCCGAAAACCCGATTACACACACACTGCTGTTTAATTGTGAAAACTCTGAACGAAAAAGAAAGAGGAGTGTGGCTACACACCGTTTTCACACCAATCAAACAAAATGCAAGCATCAAATTGCACTATTTCTTCCTCCTTAGTAGGAAATTCTTTACCTGCCCATTTAAGAGATAGATAGTACGCGCATCCGCCCGCTCACAACAGAATGTTTACACATTTTTGCAGTGTGCAATCTCAAGTATTTGATGAGAGCATTTACAGTATACATTTTTTAATATTTCCTGTTAGTCATTTGAATTTTGCTATTGCAACGTCAATCTTGTTTGAAGAAAATTTTGTTTTTTATCAGAATTGATGAAAGATTCATTTTCTATCTCACGTTATAAGTGAAGAGAGAAAACTGGTGTTGCCATTCTCTTGACTGGTCAACGTACATTTCAATTTCACAATCTTTACCGGAATGTGAATTTTAGGCAATGTGACTTTTTCAAATGTCGGAAATGTTTTATAAACTGTATCAGATGGCTAATCGTTTTACTGCTCTTTTCCTTTCGGCTAACTGCGCTCTTTCTGATAACAATGTTAGTACATGTGAGGATGTAAGGAGGAATATGCTGCTGTTCGGCATTGATTTTTCAACTTGCTCTAACTAATTTTATAAAGATTTAAACTACTCGGCACTTTGTTGCTTATATTTTGTTCTGTGCAATAATATTGGATGAGAGGTTTGAACCTCACATGGGGATCATATTCGTCGCTTTTGAAATTGGAATTTCCCATTTGGTTTTTACAAAATTTATAATTTATTCAATATTTTGATTTTTGTGATTTTTACTGAAAGGCTGATATTCTGCAATTTGTTTCAAGAAACCCAATGTTTGTACTTGGATTTTTGCTACATTAAAAATGACTCACCTGACTTTTTTTTTCGGTCACAGCTTTCCAGAGAGTATTTTTCTTTTCGAGTAATCAGATGTAAAAAAAGAGATTCGTGTGAAGCGAGTGCGAGCACAGAAAAGTGTAGATGGGAGAAAACATCACTGTCGCACTATCCAAGAGAAAAATTCCTCTCAACACAATTGTGTAAGTCAAGCCTTACACGAAAAGTTAAAGTGCAGTCTTTTGACGTGAAGAAGAGCTGTTTCTCTTTCCACTGTAGTATTTGTACACTGATATTTAAAGGATGTATTGATGTTTTTAACTTATTTTCGAGCGTCAATCGTATTATATGATTTTTGCATAATTTATTGTCCTCTCTTCACTCTTTGTGTCAAGACTACTTTTTGAAACATGGTTGTAAATTTAAAACGATAATTGGAGATTACGAGCTATAGTCATTTCATTGGTCGAGCGTAAAATTAAGAAAAAGCGACGACAGAATAGGTTGTGTTGGCCCATGTAATTTGAATACATTCTTTTATTTATTTTAACAGAATTTCAGAAGAAAAGATTTCTCTTCAAAGCATTTTTGAAGAGGTTCTCTAATTTGGAGTGAGATATCTGTTAAAATCAATTTTTTATCTGAATGTTAATCTTTGCAATGCCGCGCCGTCTTCCCCCCCGTCTGGATTTACACAAGACAAAATTGTGCCCTTTTGCCACTCCTGGTCAACTATGTGCAAAAGCGCAATGTTCATATGCACATTGCGAGGTAAAATATATAGAATGAGGATGTTTTGCATCCTTTAATGAAAATTATGGAAATTTTCCGTTGGGAGAGTTATAGAATTTATAACTGCATTACATGGGATTATTTTGGTCATAAAAGTCAAATATATTCCCACTGATTTCCATTATAACATGGCTGTGGACCCCTGTTTCGTTCTCCAATGAGAGTATTCTAGAGGCTACCCTATTTAGAGAGAAGGGAGGGAGGTGTTACAGCCTCCCAATTTTCTTTGTACTGTATGTAATCTACGCCGTCTCCTTTATCTCCCCTGTAGCCTGAATTTCTTCTCGTTAGTGAATACGAAACCTTTTTTTATGTATATTTTTCTATAGGAGGAACTTCGAACGCCTCCTGATTTAAAACAAACAAAATTGTGTCCATCTATAGTTCGTGGAAAGAAATGTACAAATGAAGGGTGTGGATATGCTCATACATCGTGTGAATTAAAAGGAGATGAAACAGCTTGCTTGTTTTTCAAAACACAATTATGCTTTTTTTGGCCCAAAAAATCATGCAAAAATGGTAGGTGCATATCTATGCGATACTTTTCACTTGTGTGAAACTTCACACGTTTTTTTGTTGTTCATTGGAGTGTGAGGTGTATGAAAGAAGGGAGAGGATGTATTCTTGGTGTTTGGAGCCTTATAAAAGTATCAACCTAGATTCTTTCAAATTGATGAAGAAAAAATTCGCTGTTTTTATCTTAGTAAATGCAATTTGTTGTTTGTGCATCCTCTCAAACTGTAAAGTACTGTTTTCTCTTTGTAAAAATTATATAGAAAGAATATAAACCTCGCAGGTTCCCCCCTACATTTATCATGAGAATCCTTTGTAACTCTCCTAGAAATTGGTTTCTGTATTTCTTTTTGTAAACCTTTTTTGCTAGGATGTAAAGTACTCCTTCTCTTTTTTGGTTTTTCATGAAATCCGCTTTAATTTATGCTTGTTACATCGCATTTTTGTTTCTAACTGTTATAATCCTTAAGGCTTACACTCCAACTTGAAACGCATCCTACTTTTTGTATGTGCTGGCTACGCAGGTTCACGTTGCCGATTTGCCCATGGAAATACGGAATTGCAGCTGCAAATAGCCGCTGGTGTGGTTGCACCTATTTCTGAGACAGAAAAACACCCAGATCTGTCTGGGCTTGCAGAGGAAAGTTGTATATCAACAACAGACATTTCCAGCCCTTGTGTAAGTGCTGCTGGCTCAGATACGACTTCTCCAGAATGTTCATCGTACCATCCTCTTTCTTCGATTTGTTCTTCTGATGAAAATCCATTAACACACTTTCCGGTGGATGCATTCCTTGATATTACGGATTCGCAGAAGAAACCTCGGCAGCCCCCCTCTATTTATCAGAGATTGCACTACCTGCCGGAGGATTCTCTGAGAATCCAGGAAGGGAATTTCCGGAAGAGGGTTGATCCTTTGACGCCTGGACGAATTCGAAAAGAATTGAATAAACCTATCAAGGAAGATTTTATTTCTTCTGTCGATGTAGCAGCGTTGTCATTACTTCAGCAGCCCATAACCAATGCTTCTCTCTTTCAGAATACCGCCCCCCCTTTTCGTTACCCTCTCTATCTCTGCGGTACATCGGTAGATGGGGAGTCTGCTTCCTCCTTTCCTATATCCCCCTGTGGTTCACACGTTCCTTTTGTGTATGCATCTGTCCCATCTATGCAGCAACAATTTTATCCATCCCCTCCTATGAAAACCTCTGCAAAGCTTCCGTTGCAATCGTCTATGCCATTTTCACACATAACGGTCGCCCCTTCGCCCCCCTCTGCACCCTTGACTGCCTCTCAATCATATGAACTTCCCTCTTCCTTACCCTCTGCCCCCTCTGGTGACTCTTTCGTTCTCCTCGACGGCTATCCTTACAGTCATTTGCCATCCAAAGGGAATTACACAGGAGGTGAAGATTCAACGCAGCAGACGGCTTTCTTATCATCCTTACCTATTCCTCCTTCCTATACCGTTACATCTTCCAATGAGATCGCGTCGTGCTCTGTGGGTAGAGTTAAAACTCTATCTCCAGATTGCTATCCCTCATCCATGGAGGATCACAATGGTCAAGGAATGTATGGCACCTCTAAGCATTTTACTAATGAGCAAGCCTGTTCGACGAGCCACCCTTTACATATTATGTCTACTGTTTCATCGCGATTTGGTACGGATTTGGCTGTGCCTCAATCCCCCCTTATATCTTCTATGGGAATGGAATCGCTTGGTTACTATGAGGATTAGAGGAGGATTGTTTTTGCAAAAGATAGCTATTACGGTAGCTTGATGTTCGGGCACGCCTTTGCTTTCTCTCATTTTTGTTGAAATAAAATCAATAAAAGTGTGTTAATGTCTGAACGAAATATGGACTTCTGAATGCGATAAATTATTCAAAAGACCTTTGAGAAAGTGATAATATTCCCATTACATCCTGTTACATATATGTAGTAGTTATTAAGTTCACTTATGCGGTTTTACAAAACTTTAAGATAGATATGCTTCATGCGTTTGTCTTTTTGGATAAAAACAAGAAAGTAGAGGGATTAAGCGAGGAGAAACAAATTAAACTATTTTTCCCTACTTTTACGATCTCTATCTATTTTTGGTGTTACTCACTTCTCTGTTTACACTTTTTGTGTTCTTAGTTCTTCGTCTTTGTATATCATTTCAGAATGTGTATCGACGAGGATGAGCATCGCTATTTGAGAGATTTTTAATTGTTTTATTTTATTACCAAATTTAGGTGTATCAAAATCCTTTTCAATATTTTTTTTGTAATTTGCCTTATTATATTTATCTGTTTTCCATCAATGAAAAGTATGGTCGGTCGTAAAAGCTTCAATTTTATGACGTGTAATATGGAAGAGCCAAGTTGCTGATATTTATTTTTAAACATGGTATACGTTTATCGCTCTATACAAACTTACCGTACCATTTGCCATGTTGTAGCGGTTTTTTGCATCTTACTTTTTCGTGTATTCATGCAAAGTAGATGTCAACTTTTTCTCGTTTTCCTTGAAGAGGGAGGAAGCAGGTGAATGCCAATGCTTTGCGTTGTAGGCATTGCCTGTATGAGTATTATCCCATCATTTTTTTTATTGTATAACTGTTGTTTCATAAACTGTCATTGATATGGAGAATGCTGTGCAGAAGGCGAAAGTTAACCTTGAAAATTTACTGTTGTATCAAGCTGGAAATTGTACGTTTTGTAAGATTTTTTATGAAAGGCATGCTCTGAATAATCTTTCTTAAATCGTGTATGTAATATTTTATAATTTTTATTTGTTGTACTTTTAAAATCGGTATTACGTTAATTACAAGGCCCTAAAAGTATTTGCACAATATGTGAGGCTCTATCGATGATTTTTTATCCTATTTAACGGCACTTGCTTAAATCACTGGTACGAGAATGCCGTCCATTTTATTCTTTTAAAATGCTCTTTCTTCAGGGCAGGGTGTTAAATGACGAGCATAGAGATGTAAGTTTGCACCATATTTTCATGAGATATGATATGTTGGTTTAAATATTGTCCTCACTCTTTTTTAGTTTTATTCGAATTCTTTGTAAATTGAAGTAAGAAGAATGTTGCTTTTTTCCTACTTTGTAGGAATATTTCTTGTACTATTCAACTTACTGACCTTTCAGCAGTTGTCCGAAGAACCTTGATGCTATGGCAATATTGCGTGTGTAGTGTATATTTAATAAATCCATGCGATAAAAGATTTCACAGTAACATTTTTTTTAATACTCTTAAATGTATGCAACCTGTTACTAGTTGGATTATCGAAGAATAATAATCTTGTATATTTCAATTCGTTGATATTAATTTCTATTGCGATTTAAGTTTACCATAAATTATTCGTAAATAGAAAGCTGAAAAAAATTTGCCTGTACAATTTGTTACCGAAACTGCATTTCCTGGATGCTTTTAGAAACATTCCCAAAGCAGCGTTGCTTTATGCATCAACTTACTTTCCCTCTAAGGTGCGCAATTAGTAACATTACATTTCTGCATAGCGCATGCCACCCTAAAAATTAACTGGTACATTTCGCTGCGTATATCCTACTTTTTATCCTCTTTACTGAGATTGGCAGAAAATGCACCTTTCCACACGTTGAAAAGCAAAATCATTGACCACAGTTTAAAAACATAAAAGGGGATGACGTGTAATCTCTGGTCGATCGATATCGACATAAATTAACTGATTCATCCAATGAAACTTTACTAATTTTAAGTCTCCAATTACCATAAATCTTTTTTACGCACGCTATTTCTCTTAAAAACGGATTATCCTTCACCTGGTTTATACTCCAGTAACGCTTGCTATTCAAATATATTTTCAATTTCATTCCTAGCTTCATTCCTGTAATCTTTTAAGGAATAACAAGAAAATTGATGAATAAAAGTTTCTGCAATTTTCACTGCTTATAATTTTGAATTCTTCAATAGTACCAGGATTTTCTACTCGAAGTGTATTGCTTAACTAATTTGTAAAAGAAGCATCTCTCTACGTTCTTTCATTGTACTACAAAAAATCTTTCATAATGCTATGCCGAGCGATCTTTCAAGACGCGGATTCAGTATGGTATGACTAGCTTTTTGTGAAAAATATGTATTTCCAAATACTACTATCCTAGAGAAAATTCGCAGCGAAAATGTCACGTAAAACCTGTGCATGAGATGTTTGTGTATGAAATGTTACAAGAAAGTTCCTGCACTGTACAATTTAACTATTTTAAACAAACAGCATAAGTAAATGGCGTTGGTGGAGCCCAAAATACAATTGCTTTCTGTTGACTCATTTGAACGTGCAAGGATATAAAGAAATCGGAAATTTTCAAGAACTAACTAAAAAAATAATATCTTCAAAGGAATTGAGCAAGTAATTGGATTTTTTTTGTTACAAAAGTTTATTTGCGTAGAGAGTGATGCAATAACAACAATCCGTTGCGTAGTAACTATTCCTTTCTACAATCTGCGTTCAACCAAATTTCCTTACGCTGCTGCTAATAGGAGTACAACTGCCTTATTGGAAGAGAATCGCTGTTTATTAAAAAATAGAAATAAAAGGCTCACAGATTCATTCTTACAAACAAAAACTATGCGTGTCTTTCCTTTTTGTAACGAAGCAAGAAATAGTGGTATTATAACACTGTTATTTTCTCTCTTTTGAAAAATAATAAATAAAGTTGGCAAAAGGGCATATGAACAAATAAAATATCAATTCCTAAAAAAATGGCAATCTATTTTCATATTTCCTTTCTTATCTGTCCTTGAGGAGAAAATTGCATTTTTTTAGCACTTTTACTTTCGCGTCGATGTATTTTAACTACTTTTACGTACATTTTTGTCAAGTTTTGTATTCGGAATATCAACCCATCAAACTACTGCAAAGCCTGTCGCAATTATGATCAATCTAGTTAGAATAAATGGTTATTTTCGTTCAATATGGATTGTATGTCATTAGCAGATGGCAGAAGTATGATTAAACTGTTTGCCGAAAAGTAAACTTTTTGAATAATAATTTTTTATTTGAGGTTTATGGGCAAATTAAAACCTATTCCCTGAACACTGAAATAGGCAAAAACAACCATAAACACTGACTTTCTGTTTTTCAATCATTGAAATGTGATTTGAGAATTATGAAACTTAACAGAAAGATTTAAAGCTAGGAGTGTCAATTGATGTTTAGATTCGTATTTCGGTACGATGCGTGATACCGAGAAAATTAACCTCAACGTTACAAGACAAAGATTTGTGTCGTTACGAAGAATTTGCGAGCAACTAATTTTCTACGATCTTTAGTATTTTATTCTGTAAAGATCACACTTTTATGAAAAATTACACTATTTCTGCTTAACGAGTAAATCACATCTGAAGCGAGAAAATCAAACTTTTTTAAAGTGTTGATAGGGAAAATACAGGCAATGTGCTTCATTTCAGGTACAAATGAGAAGGGGGTTGGGCGGAGTCTCGATGCTACGAAATCAAAAAATTAAGTCATCGTAGACTCGACTCGGTTTTCAAAGGATAATCCTAAATTCCCTCCATGCAGCAAAGAAGAATGGTGGCTCACTACTGGTATTCAAAAAACTGCTTTCTGGCCCCAGAAAAGCAAGCACACAAACGGCGGAAGTGGATTTGGGCTGCTCGACTATGCCCTGCTCAACCAAAGTGTCTGGGTCTATGCTCAACTCTTGCAATATAAACAAGCAAGAACGTTGTTGTAGTTTAGTACCCACATAAATTAAGCTACTTTCTTCCCCTCTGGAATTAATTCCTTAGTACCCACCTGCTTTCAGGTGCTTACGCGTGATTGCCGCTTTTAAGAAAAGCTCATATACAATTCATTTGCCTTACACATTTTCTCTCTCAGTGAAGCATTCCTCTTTACCGTTTTCTCTTGTTCTCTTTAATATCTATTTCCCTGTCTATCATCAGACATTCATAGCTACTAGCAATACAACTGGTTTTCAGCCTTTTTTTTTTGCTGATCTGTGTAAGAGGTTTGTGCTTACAAACAAAAAACATCGTCTGCACTTTTGAAGCTAACTTTCAGCATAACATTTCTTTTTCTCTTGTTGTATTTATATAAAATAGTAGTGACTGGCTTCGCTTGAGAGATATTTTTGTGACGGTAACACTTCTTTGCATGCATTCCATTGAAAGAACTCAAGAAATGTAGATTTGTTGAAGTGTAGGGGTGGTATACCGCTATCGATGAAATTTTCCCCCATCTCCCCTTTCTCCGAGCGATCGATCAAAATACTTCTCAAAAGCCTTGCAGTGTAACTGCGTTGTATGTGAAGAGTGCGTGCAATTTCTTTTTGGTATAATTGCTGTAATTTTTTGTTTCTCTCCTCTAATGCGGAGACAAGTACTGTTCAAGCCTATTGTTTATCTCCTATTAGGAATTTTCTCAATTACTACTAAAGTAAGCATGATATTCATAAATCGTGTGTCACGATGAGATTCTAATTCTTTCTCGTAACGAAGGAAAATGAATTAGCGATGTATTTCTGTAATTCTATATTTCCCATGCTCGCTCTTTTGTTTCTTTCTAAAACGTTTTTATTTTGTTTTTGTCTTGATAGATATCTTTCGAGGTCTCGGTGTAATAAATCATCCTATTTTCCTCTCTTTTATCCTTGGTTATCTCTATCATCTTGCCAACATGAATGTGAATGAAAAATTGAATTTAAGCTTGGATGATCTCATCAGCTTGAAGCATCGTACATCTTCTTCCAATTCTGCTGCTCACCGGCCTACCTCTACAGCAAAATTAGCTCCACCTCCTCATGCACGTCCTGCCTTCCGTCCTATTCGCCGTCAAAACGCTCAAGATAGCTCCACCCCTTCAGCCCCACGAACGCTGCTTACTCACAGTCACCCTTATGCCAAAACATCCTTTGTTTCGAAAGCAGGTACATACATTGAGGGAAAGTGCAAGCTTAGAAATACATTGAAGAGGAATGATGAAGGAAAACTCAAGCGTAGAAGTTGATAAATAGAAAAAAAACACTCAATTGCAGTAATTGCAAGAGATTATCAATAGCATGACTCGACTGATGGAGGGTGTAAAGGTATGCCTCTGTCTCTGTTGTGGTAGTGTGGCACGCCAGGTTTGTCTGCAATTTTACGAAATTACAATGGAAATGGAGCACCAGAGATAGTGCCTCCAAAGTGTTTGAAATAGAGTCTGTTGTGCCTTTGCTGATGTTTCTGCCATATACTACTGGAAATATTTCAACAACACTGTATCATTCACTCTCTTATAAAATTATCTGTCCTCTGTGACATTCTTGGGCTTGGGAAGTTGAGAATGATAGATTTTTAATTTATCCTTTAGTGGTATTATTTTTGATAACGTGCATCTGCAATAGCAGAGTTTGTGAATTTTTTTGGATTTAATCTACAGTTTAGATATGGAAAAATACAAAAAATTTACGAGCATTCCCAAGCATTTCAATGTACATACATAGTGCGACTTCACACCCTCAGAATGCCACACGGAGGCCTCCGTAGATTTCTACTGAATAACGTTTCATCCTGTATACGTTACTCCTCTCTCTTTTTCTTTTAATCTCATTTTGTTTACTTCTCTTCGCATTCCTCTTGTAGGGAAATCTTTCAATTCTCGTTTTTCAACGGATGCTTCTCGAATAGCCTACAATGAAGTGGATCCTGAGAATGAAGAAGAGGATGACGATTCTTTTATGTCCGAAACATGTTCTGTCACCGTTTCTGGAGTTCAAGGTTTATCGGAAGCATCCATTCGAAAGATTTTTCAAATGTGTGGAACCGTTCTCCGTGTTCGATTTATCTCTATGGAAACAGCGTATGTTTCATCTAAGCTTGTACTTTGATCCCATTTTTTTGGAGGTTCTTTCATTCTCCATTTCTCTGCTAGAACGTATCGCCTTGTTTCCATTATTTTTACTGTAGATAGAGTGTAAATAGTTGAGAGTGTGTGCAAAAAAGTAATACATCTTTTTGCTGAATGGAAGAATAAATCCTTGGTGATATCTGAATATCCGAAAAATTTAGATATTTTTGGGTTTTTACTTGATGGCTGCAATACTTTTGAAGTCTAAAAAATCATCCGAGCCTAGTGAATAGTTAAATTTTGTTTTTATTTTTAGCCTGGTGGATTTAGATGAACGAAGCGTGCGATATCCGTCTTTAGATATGTTGGATGGATATGATATTGATGGAACCAAATTACACCTTGATTCCATTGTGAGGTTACATTTTTTTTTATAATAAGAGACTGCATTCTACGAGAAGGAAAATTTTCCATCCTAGAGTGAATAACGAATTCCCTCTAGAAAGAAATTACTATCAAATCAATAAAATGATAGGATGAATAGGAGCCAAAGAGCTATACTATGTATTGCGAGTGGCAAATCTTATCTATTTGCTTGAGAATGTATTAAGGAGTCTTCATAAATTTATAGAGTATAGAGTGTCCATGCTACACTTCTGTAGAAGAGCTTGAAAGGTAGATAGAGAGCAGAGTGGATGATATACTCCTAGAATGAGATATGTATACCTATCTATGGAAAGAGAGAACAATGACAAGCGTGGGTGTGATGAAAGAGAGTGTCCTCTGTCTCATGGCAGTGTCTGGTAATCATCTAGCAGAAAAAAATCTCTCCCCTCATTTTTGGAGGATGTGGCAACATTGTGTATAGTATTTTTCCCTCATGCATTCTGTGAGTTTGTAAAGTGGAAATTTTTTAAGAAGATTACCCACACACATGTATTCTCCTGTGATTCTATCCTTTGGAAAAGTAGGCTTCTCAGTCAAATATACCCCCCTTGAGACATGCACAGAAAGAAATTGGAAATGGAAATAATCGTCATATAGGATTGCTTCCAGGACGCTCTCTTTATGGTAAAACGATAAATGGAAAATATTTTGTTATATGCTTACACTTTTATTCTATTATTTGCCTTTGGTAAGACTTGTAGAGTTCTCTTTGCATTCCTCTTTTTTATATATATTTGCACTTCCCATCTCTTTTCTTTAACACATTTCTCTATACTTATTTTCTTTCCTCACTCTTTTTAGTAAATGTAATTTCTATTGTGAGAAATCTATCAAATGTATTACAAATTATTTTTTTTTGTGAGACAGCCGATGGAAATGTATCCTCTCAATCTTCTGCAACGAAAACCGTAGAAACTACAAATATCACCATGAGTGAAAATGCAGCCAGTCATACTGCTGCTTCAATTATAGTTTCAAATGTACGCACAAGGAAATATAAATTCATAGTTTGCATGATAGTATATTCTATTCTTACAGTCTATCACTGTACAAGGGTGAAAATGGAATTCTAAGGACACACACATTTTTTTGGATTTATAGGGTGTGCGGAGGCATCTTCAATACTCGAAATTTATAGAAGGGTTTTAAAATAATTTCATCAATAATTTCATTCCTTTTAATGGTTTTGAATGCATTTCTTTACTCCTCCTATGGAGGACGTATAGAGAGGAAATTTAATTTAATAAAAGGAAATGTATGGAAGAATGCTTCTCAAACTGCTTATTAGGAAGTATTTAATTAAATTTTTTTACTATTATAACACATAATTAGGAAAAGAGGGACTTCTCTATTTTTTCAGAGTGTGCAAGAGAATTTTAACTCTATAGTTTACGTACTCTAGCCGTACGTATAAGGATATTTTAGTGAAATACAAGGGTTGAAATATAGTAGGTTTCTCTTGTCCTGTTTGTGAGAAGGTACCGAGTGTGTGTAATCTAGAAATCTCTATAGGAAATCTACGAAACGTGTAGAAATATTTTTTAAAGGAGAGGTGTATGTTTTTGATAAGGATGTTTTGTTATTTCTTCAGATTCCTGTTGATTTGACTGCTCAAGATGTTCAAGAAGCTTTTAGTGTTGTAGGAACTGTAAAGAAGACGGAAATATTATTAAATTCTAGTGTATGTATTCTTGATTTGATCATTTGAATTGTAAATTGAATACAGAAGTGTACAAATTTCGAAATTGATGCGGCTTCACTTTTGTGGAAGTTTGAGCTTCAGAATTCATTTGCTTAGAGCAGTTTCATCTTTATGTTTGATGTATGTTAGAGATGAGACCGTTTAATGAGGTTGAGAATAGGAATTTTTTGAGGAATAGATGCAAAGCAATAATGGCAAAGGATAGGGGCAATAAAGGAAGGAATAACCGGATGGGTGTTCCAACGTAAAATTATAATTGGCATTTCTAGCGATAAAGAAGAATGCGAATGAAGAACGATTAGAATGCATGTGTACCTCTAATACAACGATTAGAGAACAAATTAGAAGGTTTTGTTTTGTAGTATTCATACACTGGTGAGAAATCGCGTGTAAACGTGGTCCACCTCTCAAGAAGCCTTGGTATGGTTTTTTTGGAAATATTAAGAGGGTAGAAAAATACGATTTTTTCACACGTGTTTGCTTTTGTTTTGTAATCCCTTTTCTCTTGTTTCTTTTAAGTGCACACATTTGCATTTGCTTTGATGGTGAAATGGAAAATGTATGAGATGACTTTACGTCTCTCCTTTTGAGTTTTTAGATTGGAAAAAATGAATTTCTTCTTGTCTTGATAGGGAGAGCATACTGGGCGTGTGGCCGTTCTTTTCACCGATTCTCGAGCAGCTGAAGAGGCTGTTCGTAAGTCGCATCATCTTATTGGCTTTTTGTTATCATTTTGAATATTTTGCTTCTTTTGACATTCGCTGCTGTATTTACATGCTGTTTTCTCTTTTACCTTTACATTCTTTTCATCCGCATTTTTGTTGTGATAATGTACCTACACTCTTCGTGAAAGAATACTAACGGTTCATTCTTCCATGAACTTCCTGTTTTTTCCTCAGGTCGATTTGATGGAGGCGATTTAAATGAGCACACAATTCGTGTATTTCTTGAGTAATTCAGAATATAGTGTTGATTTTCGATTAGCTTTTATGAAATTAGAGAGGTAGCTAGCTCTTTCTAATTTTTTGCAGCGTGTTTGTCGGAGAAATTGTGCGAAATATTACTACCACATGTGCAATGCATGCACAGAGAAAAATGCTATCTGTTTGACATTAAGTAATGCGAGATTCCTTGTTAATTTTTTAAAATGGCGCATTGGAATGTTAACTTTGTAGATTGCTCTTTTTTATTACATCCCTTTCTTTTCTTGTTTTCTATTTACATAATGCCATTGTTTTATGAGAGGGTTCTCTTCGTTGTTTCGGAACACTACTTTACCAAACGCAGTCGTCGACAAAATTATTAACCCTTTTAGCATCTTTTTAACAATAGAAATAAATTAGCGCATACATAGAGTGCATTCTCTTTTTTTACGGGTGTACCATGGTTGTAACTGCGAAATTTTATTGTCTTTAAAGTGGAACGATTCATTCCTCTTGTCTCTGGATCGCCATAACACACTTAAAATACTAAAATCTTCCACCCCTGTACATTTTCTTTCTTTTTTGGTGCAATTGGTAGTAAGTTTTTAACTTCCATAAAACATCACAAATTTCTATGCCATGGTTGCGTCGAATGATACCGTATTCCATATGCTTTACAAACATCTGGAGTGTAAATTTTAAAAAGTAAAGCACGTGAAAAAATAGCATTTTAAGAGCAGCGCGTAGTCATAAAGGAGATTGCGATTGACACGGTCGCTCAATAATCACTCTTATACCAAAGCCGTTGTTCTACTCTACACAATCAATGCTATCATCCATATTTTACGAAAATTAAAAAAAGGAAGATGATGGAGTACAAAAGATTTCTAGTGTACACGTATATATTCTCATATGCTTTTGTGTGCGTAAATGGGAAGGAAATTCTTAGTTTGCTTGTGATGCCATTCTTTTGGGTAAAAATGTTCCCAGCGAATGTTTATCTGGAGAGATCACTTTTTTGAATTGCAGTATTCATCATGCACTTCAATTAAAGCTTAGGGAATGGAATTGCATGAAACGTTCGTGGGTCTATCATCTAATTACGCATTTTTTTTTTTATCAAACATAATTGAAACCTTCGTTTCGTACAGCGTTAGCGGGAGAATGCGTGTAAATTTGTTATTTTGACTGCCCATTGAAAGTATGCCATCTGTTTCCGTTTTGCTCTACAAATTGTACTGGCTTTCATCTGCATGTTTCTACAATAGTGAAATCTAGTTAAGCCACATTTGGAAACACCAGACTATTTAGGCGTATCTACTACCACTTTTTTGTAGAGTACAACTTTTCCTTTGAGAGGTTTTACTAGCATTTGAAAATTAGTCTTTACACGTAGTAATAGGCATTAAAGAAATTGATAAGCCGTTTTCCATATTTATTCTTGACTGCGTTCATTTTTTGGCTTGTGTTGATTACTCTTTTTTTTATATATTCATAGTGAAATACTACGGAAAGCTTGGCATTTCTTGTATTGAATGCACTCAATTTGAAACAAACTCGCATGAGAAAAATGGGGAGAGGATTAAGGAGTGTTTCTGTGGTATGGATAGATAGTATTTACTTCAATGCGACTCCTGCCAGTGTATTGGCCGTGAATGTAATTTAAGCTGCAAGAGCACTCAATACATTGACTTTTAAGCGGAATATTTGCAGTAAAAAAAATCGAAAATAAGAATATATTCTTTTTCCAGCATCACTGCTATAATATTTGAGATTCACGCTAAAATCGGACAAAAGGACACAAAATAGCTCAAAATTGCAGTATTAGCATTTTCATCATTTGGAAATGGTACATACTGCAGCATAACAAGCAGGAAAGCAAGTTATAGGACGAAGGATTTTTTCAATTCTGGCATCTACTTACTGTTTGCTTCACCAACGGAGCGCAGCTATTTAGCAATTGCTCAGATACACTAACTAATAGGACTGAGAAATGCCTTATACGATGTGCGCATTCAACACAAAAGTAGAGGGAATTGCACTGTGTTAATGTGTCCCCATTTGAACTGAATCAATCAAAGGTCGGGGTAATGTGAAAGAAAAAAGGGTATCTCAAAAAAATCAAAGCTTTTCATCGCTTGATTCTCACAATTTTTCTGTATTTCTTCAAGCTTTTTTGTAGCTCATGTCTCAATATGGCTTTGTTTGGGATAGATGTAAAAACTGACACTGCATTACTGTGCCAATCTGTCTAGCTACTTCGTATTCACGAACATTATGTATAAACGTAGGTTTCCAAAATACGAAAAACCTCATAGAATTGAAGGCAAGGCAATGCAGTTAGACTATCATTTTAATCTCCCTTCGTTTCGCTCTCCTCTTCCTTCTCATCATGGCCTTCCCTAGCGGATCTTCCGCTTTGTTTTCGCTGCCTTTCGTCAATTCAGCGGCTTCCACTTTGCAAGAAATCTACAGCTACCTATCTCCATCTGAACTTACTAATTTTACGTCACCTGAAACTTACTCCGAAAATGAATTACAAAATCGACTGCGTAATTGCAAGAATATTCCTTCGTTATTGAGTGCGCTGAAACAACTTTTAGCAGCGCATTTTTTGGGTAGGAATATTTCACCTCTCCTTCCTGACATTGTCAACACTCTCTCCTCGAAACACCTTGATGTCAAGCTGCTCGTGTATGTATTATTAGGTGAAGTTTTGGTGACTTCCCCTCATGGACATCCTGTTCCTGTACTGTCTGAAGCAACATCACATGCGCCAGGTGAGACAACTGTCCGTTCATCCCTTCACTCTACTACCAACTATTACGTGAACTCAGAAACTCTTGATTCCTTATCTGGAAAGGAAACTCTACGTGAAGTAGCTCTTCTCTCAGTGAGTGCCTTTCAAAAAGATTTGAAAGATCGCTCCCATTTAGTCCGGGCGGCTTCCCTCCGCTGCTTAGCCTCTCTGCAAATGCTCGAAATCTTACCCATTGTAATCCGTGCCGTTGAAAAGGCTGTAACGGATCCTTCGCCATACGTTCGAAAAACATCCACCTTTGCTATTTTCAAGGTTTTTCGTACAGACCCAGATCAATTTGAACGCTTCCGTGCATTGCTACTCTCATTATTTAATGATATTGAAGTAGCAGTAGTTTCTGCGGCCGTGCTGGTTTTCTACCACATGTGCATTCTTAGTCCATTAGCCTATATGAATATACCGAATCTCCCCATGAAAAATTATTCATCCGATATCCCCATTGTAAAAGCATCTAATTTTTCTTCTAAAAGGTTTGAGAAACCTCTGCTTTTAGAATCTCCTGGGAATTCATTCGTTGGAAAGCCATTATTTTCCACTACGTATGCACAGCATCAGAAACATTCCTTATTTCTTTTGCATCCCTATTTTCGGCGGCTGTGTGCGTGGTTAACACATTTTGAACCTTCTGCTCAAGCAGCGGCTGTAGACCTTCTCTTGCGGTACTGTCGTTGTTTTTTTGCAAATCCCTTCACAATCCCTACCTCTCATATAGCTGTGCCGCTCTCTGATGCAGGTGCTGTAGCTGTGGCTTCCCCTTCTGGCATGTCTAAGGATTTTTGTATGTTTCTCTCTTCTCTAGAGATTCTGTTGCATTCTCAGCATGCCTCTGTTGTTGTTATGACCGCCGCAGCCCTCCTCCATGCTGCACCTCTCACTCTTGCCACGAAAACACGGATGGTGAAAGCGCTGCTGCGTTGTCTTCATGTGCATTGCACCGACCCAAATCTATCCGAAGTTCTTTTTCATATACTCATTCCTTTTGTTAATAATGATCCTTCCGTGTTTGTGGCCTCTAAAGGAAGTTTTTATCTTTTTCTCTCGGATAAACTCTCCATTCGAAAGAAGAAAGTAGAATTGTTAGAAGCCTTGTGCTATACGGAAGCTATTGCATTGGAATTATTTATCGAATTGCAATGCTATATTACGTGGCCGCTTGCATCCAATGATTTTTTATCGCATGTGATGTCCACTCTCACGCGTCTGTCTTTGCGGTATCCCTCCCTTCAAACATCGTATATGAAATGGTTGATACGACTCATTGATTCCTCAGAGAGCCTCTATTATTCCAAAGCTATTATTGGGGAGGCCGTCGTGGCCATACGAACCGTCCTGCAGCATCGAACGACGGGAAATTTGACACCTATGGTAGCCCATTTTGTTGGAAATATTCACAATTTCAAAGAACCCATTGTACGTGTCTCGGTGTTATGGATTATTGGCCATTATCAGCATGAACTCCCGTTTTTAATACCTGATACGCTTCGTATTTTGGTTAAAGGATTTCCTCAGGAAGAAGAGGCTGTCAAGCTACAGATTCTTTCTCTGGCATTGTCTGTATGGAGTTTTCATGCGTTTACAATTTTGAAGGAGGCTCCGGAGCCGCAGCCTCCTCCATTCCATGCTTCACACCAAGAAGCAGAAAACATAGAGTTTCAATCCAGGGAGCCGCGCCCTCCTCCTCTATCCGATAGCATGGCTGTGAATTGCTCGATAGATGAGGTCGCTGCCTCTACGCAATATCCTCCACCCAACAAAAATGGTACCCTCCATCCCACAGAATCTCTCCTAGAGGCGCTTGATGAAATAAGTGGCCATCCTGGGTCTTCCTCAAATGCCTTTGATACTTCTTCTCGCTTGCCAGATACTTCTGCATTGCTTTGTTCGACGTCTCATGAACCAGGGCAGCCCTCTCCTTCTCCTAACCTTCCGGCAGCGGCAGCCTCCGCATCTTCTGTGTCCGTAGAGGCAACACCGGAAGCGGCAGGACGCGCATGGAAGGGTGTACGTCCCTCCCTGGAGGAAAGTCAGCATTTTTTCCCTCGTATTCATCAACTTTTATGGTATTTATGTGACTTAGGTGCTCAGGATCCAAGTTTTGATGTGCGAGATAAATCGATATTTTATAAAGAACTTATCCGTCAAGTGCTTGATGAGATTGCGAGTGAGTGTCTGTCGATCGATCTTCCTATTTCCGATAGCATTATAGTTAAGAGAGCCTCTGAGACCCCCTCTTTGAGCACTCTTACTGCGCCTACAGCTGAATCTACGGAGGCCACAATGGCTACAGCCCCTTTTTTTATCTCCAAGAAAAAATTTCGGCAATTCTGCTTCGCCTATGTTCGCTCACTTTCTGTTATAGGCGCACAGATGCCCTCTCACTCGGGATTCTCCATTCCAGCTATTTCTACTGCAGAAGAAGCATCCGCCAAAGGATCCTCGGCCACTCCATCGGCCACTCCCGAAAGATCAACGCATGCCCTAACGAGAAGTACTACAGACCTACCGTTAGACGGAATGGCTTCCCAGAAATGTGTACACCTTTCTTCTTCGCAGCATTTCAGATCCCATGCTCCGCCTCTAGCGGAAGCATGGCTTCCTTATTCGGTTACCTACTTGATTGGGGATGCATTGGAAGGTTATGCTGCTCTTCCAGAGTTTGCAAGTATATCTTCGCCCGATTCAATACGTTTACCACTCTCTATGGATACACGGAAGGTAGTGTGATTTGATACTAGTGAGAGAAAGAGGGAAATAATTGTTTTATCATTGTCTTTGTTATCTTTCTGAGGAGTGGCATTGGCTGATGGTCTGCTTTTAGTCTATAATCTGTGTTGTCTTTTTTTATTTACTAATAGGGTTTAGTATCATGCTACAAGGATTAAAATATGTGTTGTGAGGGAAGTAATCTAGTTCGTATGGGGTCTGAATTCCATGCATAGAATGCAATGGATGTAATAGAATAGAATTCGTTTTTTTGGGTTTCTTGACGTGGGTGATGGATACAAAGAGTCTGTGTACGGTAGATATGTCGAAAATGTTGGTTTTTTCAATGGAAATATCTCTTGATTTTTTTTCTGCATGTAAACCCAAACCTATTGGCAATGATTATAGCGTGGCTCTTGTGCATGAGCTTACTCTGCCTCTTTCATGATTTTGCAGTGCTCGTCTTTGTTTTGATAACTGCAAAAGATGGGAAAGGAATGGAAAGAGCAGCCGCTGCTGTTCTTTGGCTATATATTTTGAGAACGTACTTCTAATACAGAGTGTTATCCATATTATTTTAGCTTACAGAATTGGCTATGCTATCAAAGTGACATTTTTATGATTTTTTTCAAACTTTTTTCATCCCAGAAGCCGAGTGTTTTTATATTCTTTTTTTTCTTCTTTTGTGTATTCTTGCTCCATGGTTCCATTTTCACAGAACACGTATTCTGTGTTCTAAATTGCAGGTTTGCATTCATTTGCTTAAGATTTTGCTAATCAATGCTTTTTTATCGTTTTAAATGCGAGGCAAAATAGCTTCAGACTAAAAATTTTAAAATTATGGTACCCTTCTCCTGTTTTTCAGGATATACGAAGTGTTTCTAAAGAATCATCAACAATCCTTTCGAAGGGCTCTCATAGTGCTGTCGAAAACATCCCCAGAATCGAAACCTATAAAGAATTAGAGAATTTCTATTTAGAAAAGGATATCAGTGCCGGTGCACTTCTTTCCTTAGAGGAAACTGCGAGAAAGAAACTGTTTAATACTGAACACAGTAAGATTACTATTATTTCACTCTCTGCGACTTCATCTAATTTGAGAAGCTACTAGGGTACATTTTTTCAATATAAAGCTATCAAGAAGATCTTCTATGCTTGTTTTTTGCTCATGCTCTCTTGATTTCATTTTTGTAGATCTTACATGGCCGATATATTAACTTCGCTATAGTGAACCACTCGATATAAATTTGCTATGTGCAATTTTTTTCATTGGGTGTGGTTAAATGGCTAGCTATCTTGCTTAAACTATACGTGTTTTATGATGGTATCTTTTTTATACTTTCTTCTAATTCACACAGACTCCTCGGGTTCTTTATGGCACATTTTTAAGACTTCTGAAAACGATGATTCACTTGAATTTGAACGGAATGTAGCTGCCCAAGATTTGAGCAAAACTACCAGTGGAAAAATTATCGTTGGAGAAGATGAAGAATCGGAAAATGATGACGCTGTGAATGAAAATGAGGGGGAAATGGACTCCCCAGAAGAAGAAACTGACGCAGAGGATTGGAAATATATACCTGCGAATTGAATGCTTGTGTCGGGGTTTTAAAGTAAAGGGTGGAATACGACTATCATACTCAACAGCGTCTTATGTTTTTGTATTCTTACTTCGGCTGTATTTTCTCCTTCAATAAATAAGTCTCTTCTTTTTCTATTAACCTGTCTATTTGAAGGTAATGGTATAGGAATGTGATTATACACATGCTGTTTATTCGTTTCTCAATAGGACTAGTTTGAGCACCACAGCTTTTTTGTTTACCCAGTAAGCTTCATTTCTATGGCAAGTGGATGAAAAATTGAAAGATGAAAAAGATATTCAATAAATTGAATGCAGACACAAGTAAGAAAGCTTTTTTTATGTGAAAGGAAACAGTATGAGCATAGGTCACGAACTTCTTGGCGTAATATTAAAAGAAGCTTTACTCATTTTTCAAACCAAAAAATGACAAGCAAGAAGCCGAATATTGAGTAGCCATTTGTTTTACCAATTAAAAAATTAATGATCCAAACAAGCTTTTGCATGAACTGAATCATACTTCTGTGCCTTCTCTTTATTTTTTCGCAATTTTCTAAGAATGGTATTGTAAGTCTGCTGGAAAGCGAATGGGCCTATGGTAATACGCATAAATATGTATTGGAAAGCCCTTGCTGCTTCTACAAAATAATGTTGCAGAAATTGAAAATGGTTGCTGAGCAGCCGTGTGATTGTACAAAGTATCTTTATCGTTGAAAGCAGTAAGATTATACTCAAATGAGAATTTTCATACTCATTTATTCCCCCTTTTTGACCAAAATGTTAGTCGCTACTTACATTTAGAATCTTCTTTCAATTATTTAACACCAGCTTCGTAAAACACGTATTAGCCTAAGAGGCATTACCTACATTAGAAAGTAGAAAATAACCTCTCTTTAAGTGTGTATGTATTATCTCTTTTGAAATAGACTCAGCAGTTGAGAAGAAAAAATATCTTCACTCGTTCAATTATCTTAACATAGTTTTTTGGCTTTAACGGTCATAAATTCCCTTACTTATTATGCCCTGTCTGTCGGCATGCTAAAAGACAAGTGAGATACTTCATTTTGATCTTCCCTACTTAGATGAATCACATGTGATGTAACTTTATAATGACTGATCCAAGGATATTTAGTTTGAAAAAAAGTAAAGCATATCTCTCTGAGGAAGTATATATGAATACATTTCACTATTTTTCATTCCTCGAAAAATTGAAAAACAGCTTTCGAGGACAAGTTTTCAAAGAAAGGAGCTCTCCTTTGGTTGCCCGCTTCTCTTTATTTAGACATATTAAGGTTTAATGTGTAACTTCCACAAATGATGGCAATGCTTTTCTAAGAATGGTTTTGATGTCAAAAAAAAGTTTCTTTGGCGGTGAGGGCAATGAAAACAGTATAAAATAGCTTCACAGAGATTAAAAGCGTAGTATAAACACTTTTTCTTCATTTGGTTGATAAAATTATGAAAAAGTTTCAATATTGCATGAAGAGCGACTTCAGGTTCCCTTGATCATTTCATTGCTTCTTGCTCGGGTATTTAATTTTGTTTTAAGATTGAGATATTTCAACTATCTCTGTTGTTCTGCAATGAGCGAATGTAAGAGATAATCTCTTCAGTGTATATGAGAGTTGAATTTTTCGTGCGACAATAAGTAAATGATTGGAAAGAACCTACGACAAACAATTCCAAACAGAAGCGAAGGAATTTAAGAACAGGCAAACTATAAATGTTGTGTAATATTTAATCGAAGGGATATTGAAAGATTAAACATGCTGAAATAAGTTAGACTATAATAGTTGGATTAAAACATATCTTTTTGCCTAATTGCATATAAACATTTGTCAGTAGAAAAGAGTAGAATACAAAGACTTATCTCACTCACTCCCCCTCTAGCTCCGATTCTGCATTTATTTCTATGAGTATGTTAGTTGTCAATGTTCTTGGTTGCTCGTCAACGTCGGCTGTACTTGTCCGCATTCAAATACAGACCTAGTCAACTCGTACCCTACTTTCCACTACTACCCCGGTTATTCCGTAACTACTTTCCGCATGGGTTAGCTTAGTCCTACATATATCATTTCATTAATTCCCTTTCATTCCTACACTGCTTACTCACGGTATAATTACTTAACCTAAATACTAATTACTTAACCTAAATACTAATTTCTTAACCTAAACATTAATTTGCATAACCTAGCATTAATTACTTTACCTAAACTCTAATTAAACAATACATATTTACTATCTACATACGCTACAAATCCATTTGTTACATTAGTTTATTGTAATCACTTAATGAACAAAAATCAAATCGAACTTTAAAATATCTGAGCATTTTACAAATTAAATCAAAACAATGGGACATAGTGCTTATTCCATCCACTATTATCATTTGGGAAAATAAAAAATATTTTATACACATTTTCAGGGATTCAGAGTTTCGAGTATTTTAGAATTGGCTCACTAAGAAAAATCTTAGTATCATTAAATTGCTAATCCTTCTAAGTTCTCTTTCTCGTGTTCATTTCCTGCTTCACTACATATTCCTACGAATGAATATCAAGGTTAATCATTATTTTATCCAGTGGTAACCTGGTAGGACAGTGTTCTTATATGAAATATTGTGAACAAATTATATCAGCCCCTCGTGAAATACCTTAATCGGCTAAATAATTTCAATTGTGACACAAATCAATTACATTCCTACCCGTGAAATTCATTTTTATGTATTGCAACATAAGTTAAATCATTGGAAAACTCTCATATCCAATAGAAGAGTAAACGAGGAGATTAATGAACCAAATGAAAGTTTTACTTCTTGATTGGTCCATATGCTGCCTAGTGCCCATTTAAAGCTGACTGGTTGCCTGCAGAAAATATTTTAAACTTTCTATTCAAAGAACAAGGAAGAATTAAAGCAACAAAATAAGAAATATGAAAACCTTCAAAATTGAGCATTTATTTGCGAATTTCTGACTAGAAATGCAGTACCTGTAAAAGAGCTATCGCTCATTTGGCCGATAGAGTTCGATCCCGGCCGGAATAGCGAAATAGAGAATAAGATAGTGTAGATGGAGTAAGTAGTAACTATTTCGTATTTATATTTTAATATCCTAAATTAGTTGGGATGAGAAGAATTCCTTCTTTATGATCGAATCCTACTTGTACTCTCGAAACAATAGACTCTCATAACCCGCCTCCCTCGCTTGTGGGACTAAACTGGAGAAAGAGATTTATTTAGTACAGATGAGCTAAGTACATTTAGGTGCAATGTTGTTTTAATTAACTATTCCATAGGATAACTTATTATCTACTACAAAGAATAAGTCCACTGTTTTATTTCAACAAACGAAAATATCGAACAAAAATATCCCTCACACCTAAGAACAGGGAAAAGATCAATAATAAGAAAAAAGAACAAAGAACAAACTAAATAAATAATAAAAAATATATCCCACATTGTAATCGTTCGTCTGTATTATTTTCCCCCAACATCTAAGTCTCGTCCTACTTCTAACAATTTTGTCGAAAGTGCTAGGGAAAATAATTGGCGCAAATCGTATGTCGATTATATCTGCATGCATTCAAATACAAGTCGATATAAGATTCACTCAGCACAGACCTATACAACAAAAGTATTACTAGTTAGGGAAGTAGGATTAATTGATCCCTTATTATCTGCCATGTAATGGGATTGTTACAGTATCTGTAACATTAGTGCAGTCTTAACAAACATGTGCACCGACATGCAAATTTGAGAAAAGTGAAATGAGCAATTGAAATTGCCAACAGTGAATGTTTTCAGAGGCTGTATCTAATTATCTCGCCATGTCGTGTTAACAGAAAAAGGAAACTGGAAATGCACCCTGCTTTCAAACTGTTTGTACTATCGACATGACAGCACATGAGCAGGAGCGGTTATTTTGTGAACTCTTAATTTTGCTCGTCATCATGCTCACTGTAAGTACCAAAAATTAACTGGTCAACGCGGGTGGCTGTCAAGAAATACAGAGCTCATGAAAGAACCGTAGGGGTGCTCCTCGATCACTGAAAATTTCCTATATTGCGCCATTTTCCAATTTTTGATTTTTTAGCTTGAAAAAGTTTGTATAATCGCTGAAATGTTACCTGTGTTCAGAAGTAGAGACCAAACAATACATTCACTTGAAATACGTATCCTTTTTCAATTCGTACTGTGCGCATTACAAGTTTTAAACGTTTGTTTTTGCTTTTCGCTTTAGAACTTTGCTCTATTTTTTATGCAACTAGCCACTTTTTACTTTCGAGGCAGCGGAATATCGTGGCCAAAGTTATTTTTGCTTACCCATTGCTTAAGCACCATAGTGAACTTTCCATTTGTGTTTGTTCGAGGATTCTCCGTTTCGTATCGTAGTGCGATTTTAATTGCGCCAGCATATCAGAAAGCTCAGTTCTTAAACGTTCTTCCGCGCTATTTTTCCCCCCCTTCATCAAGAGCACCTCATTTGTCGCTCGTCATGGCTCTCGCATCCTCTGGCAGAAATACATCAAATGTAGTCACACCGATTGCACCTGCTAAAAATGGTGTAGCTAACGGTGTTTTAACGCCAGCTCAGAAGCTTGCTGGACTCAGACGACTCATGCAGGAGAATACCATTGATGGGTATATTGTGTACTCCGCTGATGCCCATAATAGTGAATATTGCCGTACTCATGATGAGCGCCGTGCTTTCATTTCAGAATTTACAGGCTCTGCGGGTATTGCCGTTATCACTATGAATGAAGCTCTTCTATGGACAGATGGCCGGTGCTTATTCTGTGTATTTTTTTTGAAGAGAAATAACGAATGATATGAAACCATAGCCACTCATTTTTTGTACTGCATTTTCTCTGCCATCGCTTTTTCTGCCTGTTTTCTCTTTCCTTTCCTTCATTTTACTTCCTTTTATCCCTCAATTTGTTTCTCTTTCCCATTCTGTCACCTCCATTTGTTGCGTTTTCTTTTTTAATTCTGTTCGTAGAAACTATCCATCGATAGTACTTAGCAGTGTGTATATTAGATGTTTATACGACGATGAAAACAGAAAGAGTTTCCATTGAATCTGGCAAGTCGTCATTGCATTCTTCTTATCTTTTGTAAGTATCATTATTTATCCCTAGATATTTTCAACAAGCTGACAAGGAGTTGGATCCAGATTTATGGAAATTAATGAAAGGGGGATTAGAAACAACGCCTACGATCTCTCGGTATATTCGTGAATGTAAACAAGGTAAGCATGTGTGAAGAGATAACGCTATGGAAACTCTACAGTTTATGATGTCTCCTCCATAGAGAGGATGTATGTACAGAGCATTGGAATATGCGATGAATTTTCCTATTTTTTTTATTGTTTTCTTTGTAATTTCATGCTAATTTAATTTAATAAAAAATACATTTATAAGTGTTTTTTTTTTGCTTTAAATTTCTTTCATTTTATTTCTCAACAAACGTTATTTGTATATACATTTCACCTCAATTTCATTTCTCAATAGTTTTCTCAATTTCATTTCTTTCTCTCTCATCTCTCTCATTTCATTTCATTTCTCTCTCTCATTTCTCTCATTTCATTTCATTTCTCTCTCTCATTTCATTCCATTTCTCTCTCATCTCTCTCATTTCATTTAATTTCTCTCTCATTTCTCTCATTTCATTTCATTTCTCTCATTTCATTTCATTTCTCTCTCTATCTCTAACTCATCTCTTTCTCACACACACACATTCATCTTCCCGCATCAAATCTATTTCTTTATATCTTCCCCCCTGTCTACTGTTTCTACTCTCTCATTTATAGTTACTTCATGCCTCTTTCTTTTCATGTATTCTCGCTTTGTTATCTCTTTTTCAGTTCATCGTCTTGGTTTGGATATGTATACCACCTCCGTAGCAGATTTTCAGAAACTTGAGAAAGAACTTAAAGATGAAGTTATTTTAGTACCTTTGGAGCAGAATTTGGTGGATAGTATATGGGGAAAGAATCAGCCATCTGTTCCCGAAAGTACAGTCTTTACTGTTCCTTTGAAATATACAGGAATGGAAGTGCATTCAAAACTTCAAAATATTCGTGAAGAACTTCTGAGGAAACGTGTGCAAGCTGTCCTTCTTTCAGTAAAAAAGGAGTGATGTTTTATATTTAGAAAGCATTTTAAGATGCATGAAATGTTTGTTTTTTGAGTTTTCTATTCCAGTATTGTTGAGAGAGAAAAAGAAACAAATTTTGCTGGGATGTAAAATGAAGAAAATAAAAATATAATTTGAGAGGTGTACGTACACACAGAGGATTTAGCTTTTGATACAACGTTTTTATCTTTATTTTTTTTTACATTTTTTCATTTCATTATTATAAAATGATGATAATTTATTTTGATTTTACAATTTTTCATTCCATCGTGTTAAAAAACAAATTTTTATAATTTTTTTTTATAATTTTTTATTATCGTTTTATTCTTCTTCAATTCAGGCTTTGGATGAAATAGCATGGACACTCAATCTTCGTGGATCTGATGTTTTATATAATCCTGTTTTTGCATCCTATTTGATAATTACAGCTCATTCTGCAAAGTAAGTAATTAAATAAAATGAGAAAAATATCCAAAAAAAAAAAAAATATATATATATAAATTAATATATACAGGAATGGATAAAAACATGAAAGAAATGGAAATATCAAAAAAATAAAAGTATAAGAAATTATTTTATATATAATAATAATCCAATGAAAGAGTATATATACTATATTGACTTGTTTTTCAAAGTTTTTTGATTTTTGATTTGTTTTCAAATAAAAATATCAGACTTTACATAAATGAAAAACGATTAGATGCAAAATCGAAAAAACAGTTGGAAGAAGCTCATGTGATCTTACGGTAAATCAAAAAATTTATTTAAGATGACGAAAAAGAAAGGAAAAAATTATGAGGAGATGATGAAGAAACGTTAAAATTATTAAAAGAGAAACTAATTAAAAAAATAATAAAGGAAAAAAAAAGTAGTAGAGAAAATCCAATAGTATAAAAAAGGAAAAAATATTAAAAACCTCAAAAGTAGAGAAGGAATATAAAAATTTTTATTTAAAAAAAATTAGAAATGCATCATTTTTTTATAATAAAATTCCAAAACTAGAAAAAAGATAAATATTTAAGAAATAAAAGTGTTATTTTTTTTTTTTGAAACTAAAATTATCTATTCCATTTCTATATCTTTCTACGTATCCTCTTTTTTCTTCTGTTTCTTATAACTCTCTTTTTGCATTTTCATGGATTTTTCATTGTTTTTTCAATACATCTACAGACCCTATGATGCCATTATGAAGGATGTTTCTGGATTCTATTCTGTTGATATACAATCTTTCAAATTTTGGTTGGATCCTTATATTAATATTGCCGTCTACAAATCTATTCCTGATGCTGATAAAAATACGATATTAGAACAAACTCCTGTCTCACTTCCCAAAGTATTCCTTTTAAGTTGTAGAAAATAATGTAGGAAGAAGATGAAGAGAACTATGAGAGTAAGAGATGGAAAATGGGAGTTGCGTTTATAGGTGGAGAAAGAGATGTGATGAGTTGAGAGAGAGATGAGATGAGAGAGAGATGAGTTGAGAGAGAGATGAGTTGAGAGAGAGATGAGATGAGAGAGAGATGCGTTGAAAGAGAGATGAGTTGAGAGATGAGATGCGTTGAGAGAGAGATGAGT
>JADAQX010000519.1:0-36643 GCA_015476325.1 Cardiosporidium cionae
TTCCCCCCTCTCTCTCCCCCCCTCTCTCTCTCTTCTCACCAAAATTTCATAGAATTACAATCCATCCAAGGCATTTTTAAAATCCTTCACCACATCACTGTTCGCAGTAAGATGATGGTGTGTGATGGGTTGTAAAAGAGAAGAATTTTTCATCATTGTTGACTTCTCTTCATATAAAGAGGAGATAGCGTGATTGGATGCCTCTGGAGGTATCTCTGAGGAGAAAATTGCCAAATCTTTTCCTTCTGATAATTCAAAGGCTATTTTGGGAGTTTCTGCTTTGAAAGAAGAAAAAGAAGGAAGAAAAGGATAGGAAGGTATAGAAGAGGATGCCTCCTCTTTTATGAGAGTGGGAGGTAAAGCTGTGGGAGTAACAGTTGAAGAGGAGGAAGGAAGTGGTTTTGATTTACTTTGAGACCAACGTAAATAGGCTTGTAATTGAAGTTTCCAAATCTGATGTACGAAATTGAAAATTTGAATTTTTTTTTAAAAAGAGGGTGAAAACTATATAAATTTTATTTTAAAGAAAATGAACGCGATTTAAACTCTAAAGAGAGGATTCCTTCGTATAAAAAAATAGTTTTATTTCCTTGTCTTCAGTGAATAGATGGTTTTATGTTTTTCAAATTTTATTTCTCTCTTCCTTCTCTTTTATAAGGAATTTTGTTTCTCTTTACCTTCAATTCTCCATTATCTCCACCTGTAAGAAGCGTACGATCATCTAGAAGTAATCGAATGGCAGAAACCTTAAAAGTTTGAAAAAAAAAATTCGAAATCCTTCAATATACTTATTTTATTAAATATATTTTATTAAATCTTTATTATAATAAAATATATTTAAACTACTAAACGTACACCGGCCCCTTCATGGGCATCCCATCCACAGAGAAGGCTGCCATCTACTAAACACCACACCAAAATTCCACCCTAAAAAAATTAATAAATAAAATAAAAAATCTACTTATAAAAAAATCTAGTAAAAATAATTATAAAAAAATCTACTAAAAAATTAATTAAAAATCTACTAAAAATAAATTATAAAAAAATCTACTAAAAATAATTATAAAAAAATCTACTAAAAAATTAATTAAATTAAAATCTACTAAAAAATAAATAAAATAAAAATCTACTAAAAAGTACAATCGTCATAAAGTGTATAATAAAAAAATTTTATTGTAAGAAATTTTTCTTTTTTTATATAAATTTCTTTTTCTTTGCCTTTTCATACACCGCTCTTTATTCAATTTATAATCAAAAAATATCCTCACCTCATACCCTGCAAAAAGAAGTTTCTTCTCTGTATGATAAAATAAACTTAAAACTTTACAATTCACTTGAGATTCACACACACATCGTGTTATGACATGCATTTTCAAAACTTTATCTTTAAAATCTAATTTATAACAAAAAATTGCTTCTTCAACAGCCACAAATAAATATCTGTAAGAAGAAAAGAAAATATTGACATTAAATAATAAAAAATTGTTTTTAAACAATGAATACTTTCCAAATTGAAAATTTCATACACACATTCTATTCGTAGATTATCAAAATAAATTTCTTTAAAGAATTCCATTTTAATATTTTTTTATTCTTACGTTCCATGACGTAATAAAAGAGAAATGGCAGCCTCTACAGCCACTTGTATACGTTGACAAAAAATAGGTGAAGAAAGTTGAATATCATAAATGAAAAGATCACCCCTAGAGGTTCCTAAAATAATTAATAAAAATAATAAAATTGAAAAAAAAATCTATATATATTTACTATTCAATATATAAAAATAATAATATATATATATAAAACAGTACTACAAATGCTAAAAAAAAATAATAATAGATTAAAAAGAATTAATATTAAAAAAAAATATATATTAATAACACCAAGGGAATGGGTTTTAATTTTTTAATTTTTTTTATTAATAAAAGAAAAATTCAACCTATGAAGGCAGTATGATGAATCCAATCTAATTCACAAGCAGTTAAAAAGCCTTGATTTTCTAATCGTTTGTTTAAGCGGCCACCCGAATGAATTTCCAAAGAAGATACTAAAAAATAAAAAATATTTTTTTTCAATTTTTTTTTTTTTTAACACAATTTTTTCCAAAGATTTTATGTTTTAAAAATTTTTAATTTTCATAAAAAAATAAATAAAAATGTATTCAAAAATCTATCAAAACATTAAAACATTCTGTATATTGAAATTTTTTCTATATATTTATATATAAATATAATGCATTTACATTTTTTTTTTTATAAATATTATTTCCTTTTTAAAAAAGATTATTTTCATTATTTTTCAATAAAAGAAAAAAATTAAAAAAATTTTTTTTTTTCTTTTTGAAACTGCTTGAACATGCAATTTTTTCTTATCTTTAACCTATACCAAAAATACAAAAATTCTTATATTAAAAAAAAAATTAAAACATTTAAAATTCATTTCCACTTACAATTTGTTAATCGCATTGAGGCATCCACACTTACAGAGAGAAGATAAGAAGAAGAAACAATGAAAGAAGAAATAGCCTCTACGTGTGCATCAATTTCACACAGCTGAAAATAATTTTTTTTAATAATTACATTCCTTTATTTTATATATTTTAAAATTAATAAAGTAGAGAATATGAAAAAAAATATTATAAAAAAATCCAACTATATAAATAAAAAAATATATATAAAAAGAAATTTTAAAAATTAACTTATGAAGAAAAAATGCATTTTAACATTTTTTTTCAATCAAAAATTAAATAAATAAATAAATAATTTTTTTTTTAAAACATTTTCTATAAAGTATACCAGTTGCAATGCTAATGGACTAAAAGAAAATGTATAAACGGCTAGTTTTCCATCTATAAAAAAAATTAATTATAACAAAAAACAAATGAAAAAAATATTAAAAAGAGATATAAAAAAAGAAAATATAAAAAGGGTATAAAATATTAATAAAATAAAAAATTCAAAATATAAAGCTAAGAATTATTCTTACATGTTTATAATATATATAAATAAAATAGTATATATAAATAAAAGATATATATATATATAATTTACCTTCTTGACCCATAATAAGATGCTGTTGATGTTCATCAAAATGCATACCTCTAACCTAAAATATATAAATTGAAGAAAAGAATTTTTTTTAAAACAAAATTCAAATCAATAAAAAGTAGTCTATTTTAAATTAAATAATAAAAAAAAAATCTCTAAAAAAGAGTTTCATTAATACAGTATCTCAAAAATAATTTTTTTTTTTTAAATTTTCTTCAAACAAAATTTTAAAAGATTACTCTATGAAAAAGTTTCATTTTTAATAGACAATCCAATGGAATATCAGCGTCCTCCTCTGTATAAAATAATATTAAAAAAATATAAATATATAATTTTCTCATGCTTTTTTTAATATAAATTTCTCTTTTTTTTCATGTATAAAGTATAATATTTTTAAATATTTTTTCAAAATATTTTCTTCTTTTTAAAAAAAAGATAAAAACACAAGAAAATCTTTAAAAAAAAATTTTTTTTTTATTGAATAAATATTTTACCAATTCGCCACACATAGAGAGCTCCCATTTCCTCTGGTTCTACGAGTGTCCACAATTTTCCAAAACGAGATAATTCTGTGTTATCCTTTTAAATCATAGGGAAAATATATACTTATAACAAAAAATCTAATATATTTTTAAATTAAAAAATAATGAAAAAAATAATTCAAACTGAAAATATATTAATAATTTTTATTTTTTAAATAACACTAGGAATGCTTCAGTTTTTTTTTAAATAATAAACTATTTTATTCTATCTAAAAACAATAAAACAATGCCCTCACTCATAGACATAGTATTGAATAAAACACACATTCTAAACAATTTAATAATAAAATAAAAAACTATCCACAAAATAAATACATTCCTCAAAAAGTAATAATACTATCTTAGAAAATATACTTTTTTGTTTCATTCAACGATAAATTACTTTATATAACACTTTCTCTACCTCTCTATCAGTCCATATACAAATTTCTTTTTCCTTAAAGCTTTCTCTATTTTTTATATTTTTTCCTCACCTTCCATTCTCACTCCCCCTTCTTCTTTAACTTTATTCGTTTCATTTCTCTCAAATTAGTTAATGCTTGTCACATATGTACAATTTTTTTTTAAAACTTTTTATTTTCTTTTTGAATACCTCATAGCCTACAAGAATAAGTTTTCTTTCTTCTAAAATTATAAAATTGGATATTGCAAAGCGGTTCTCTCCAGTTGTATCCAGAAGCTCTGGCTGAAATTAAAATAAAAAAATACTCGTATAAAATAAATTTTTTTAAAATACTATTTTCAATTTTTAAATGAATAAATCTATACAAAACTATAAAATACATTTATCTCGCAAAAAAAAATCTTTATCCTGTATTTTTTTTAAAAATAAATCCTAGTTTTCATCCTGTAGATTTCTTATTGAAAAGTATATATAGTAGAGAGAAATATTTTCATAGAAAGAAAACAAACTGGATTATAGATTCTTCTTTACCTGCAATATATCCATAGTTTCTGTTAAATGTTCATCTGAACAAAAAAATTCCATCATTGTAGCAGATGTACTAAGATCCGGTCGCTTCAAAAGTTTCTAAAATTTTTTTTTTTTTTAAATAAAGAAATTTAAAGAAAAATAGACGCATGAAAAAATACTGGAAAAAAAAATTTCGAGTATATAAAAAAATGCATTTAATGAATAAAAAACATGTATTTTTTTTTCAAACAAATTTTCTAGATATATTCAAGATTTTAAAAAAATATTCTTTCATGCTGTACAGAACTCTTCTCTAGAAGAAGAGAGAGACGCTCTGTTAGTCTCTCTTTTGAAAAAATTTGAAAATGATCAAACAAAAAGAAAATCCAACAAAAAAATAAAAAGGAAATTCAAAAAAATAAAAACATGCAGTTAAAATGTATACCTGAAGAAATACATCTAATAAAGTTTTTTGCTCATTTAATGCATCTAAATCAAGAAGTGAACCCTTTTTAAATGTAATGGGAAGAACAGGGAGAGCACAGTAACCGCTGATAAAATAAAAATAAAGAAAATAATACTAATAGGCAAAAGAGAACAGTTTTATAAAAAATTAATTAATTAATTAATTAAAAAAAGGATTTAAAAGTATTTAAAAAAGAAAATATTCCTACAGTGAGTGATGAAAATAAAAAGAGAAAAAGCAAGATAAGTCTTTATTAAAAAAAAAAAAAAAATGTTACTACTAGACAAAAAAATTCCTCCAACATGCAAGTGCCTATATTAAAATAGAAATTCGATTAGATTGAGACTATTTTCAGATATATTTGAGAGAAAGAGAGATTGAGACACCTTGATAGGAGAGCTGCCTTCTCAGACTATTTCTAAAAGGCATTCCTTGTATGCTATGAAACGGAAAATCTGTAAGTGTATTTCTTTCAATAACAAAAAAAATCCATTTTCTGTTCTTCCATACAAAGTAAAAGTATATGTAGCTTCCTAGTTATTTAAAAAAAAGGCAAACATGGGCTATTTGAAAGGCAGCCAGCTAAGCGGATACGCAGACTTACGCAAAAAGGAGATCCGAGTGGAGCTGTACAAACTCACGGTAATGTTTCTTTACTGAACGCAAGAGTAAGAATGCAAAATATACAAGATAAATCCAAAAGAAGGAGAGGTTATGTAGAAGGCGCTCATTTTAATTAGAAACTGGAGGTACGCAAGGAAGCTTCTTCCCATGCATTTGGTCAATGTTGTTTCTCACTGCAATTTCTAAAGCAGAGTGTTTACAGAATCAGAGAATGCAAAAAGATGGCCTCTAGGTGATTTTTTCCATTCAATTTTTGAGTATGCTTTAAGAAAATATATTTAATGGGTGATTGAAACACATTTTTGAGAAAGAGGTGCCGGCTGAAGATCGCGTATGTTCTACCACTCTAGTCGTTAGGTAGAGGCACAAGATGCAGATTAAAATTAATTATCATTGTGCTTTATAAGCTACGCAACTTGAAAAATTTCAAGAAAACTTTGTTGGTATTTGATTTACTCTTAACATCTACCAATAGCTATGTTTTAGTGTGAGTGAGTAGCCACAAACTGCACGAATAGCCAGGATAGCACGCATCTCCTGGCATATGAAAGAAAATCAGAATTCTTCTTTTTTCTTCGCTAATATAAATTCCCCCACAGTAAAAACCCACTGGGAACATGTCCCTTGTTTGAAATAAGTTCTGTAGTTCCAACATAAAGAATTAATATCATAGAGAATAGTGACCGCGAACGGGATGAGGTGTATTTAGAAGGTGCAAATACCACAATCTGGAATTTCAGCATACGTAGGTCACAAAAAATTTAAGGAATTAAAAAGTTTACTTTCACAGGTTTCGTTTATACTTTCTAATAACATACTATCTAATCCATTATTGCTTCTCAATGTTTGTTATCAGAGGTGCTCAATTGCAAGCCCTGCAAACGTAAGATCACTCAGTTCGAGCACTCTATAGAGAATGATCATTGCCTCTCAAACAAACCAGCAGCAAATCGCGCTGCTCGTAGGATAATTTGAAATGGATGCAAATTTAGACGCAATAAGCGACATTACCTTCCCATTGGATGGTATGATACGAAACAACAAGTGAGTAAAACGTAGCGTCCAATTCTGGTACATATTCCACCATGGAAGCGTGTGCTTGCAAGGGGCGCCGTTTAGTTGTCATTCGAAAAGGATTTTTGAACTGCAAGAGGTAAGGAAATTTGTTGGCAGAGTCATCCCTGCATTGAAAGTAACTGGTGTAAATTTTTGTGAATAGGAGCAAAATATCCAGACAGAGCAGCAACGGGTATAGTGCAAAAAACAAAAGAGCCAAATACTGCCACCAGTATGTGCACGCGATTTGTGGATGTGAGATTATTGGAAAACATAAATGCTATTCACATTTGCCTCGCGTAGCAACTCAAAATCAGTGACGAGCAACCGCTGATATTCATATTGTAATAGGGCAAAAATTGTTCTTCCCATTTAACGAAACAATTTACGGTTGGCCGTGCTGACTTTCATTAGTTGTACTATTCAAAGTGTGGCAATCGATTTTGTCTACCTGCCAGATCATATGTCGCTTCTACCGGGAAAGTCCAATTGATAGCGGCAAAAGAAAAGCTTGCAATATATTTTCCCTTATTATGCTCGTGCTATCCACCAGCGCAATAATATGTAAATTGTAGTCAACGATGTAAAATATTGCTTCAGTAGGCAATGATAAAACCATTCAATAGCTCCCTCACAATAATACCCTCGAAAACTTGTCATTCTTTGAAATCTTAGGTTGTTGATCGCGTAGTGCTAAAGTAATTGCTCCTTCTATGAATTCTATCAAGGCCACGCCGTGAATAATGAAATGCATGTAATAGTACAAACGGCATATTCGTGAGTGTAGGTTCATCCTCCGAAATTATAGAGAAAATTTTGTTTTGTTGTTTTATATCAGTTTAACTTTAAATTACAATATGTTTCGAAAGTTGCTGACTTTAGTTTAAATGTAACTTTTTATTGTAATGTAAACCACACTTCTTTTCATTACCTCTACGAGAAACAAAGGATAGGCAGCAAGCAGGTAATAGATGTAAGAAATCAATCTTTTGCTCTTCTTTTTAATGTGCAAATACACGGAAACCATTAAAAATTGTGCTCTTTGAGGAGTGAATCAAGTTAAGCAAGACGGTTTTTTCGTTCTTAAAAGGAAGGAAATTTTTTAGAGATGAAAAGGGAAGATAATAGAATGAGGTTTGCTTCCCTTACAGCAGTATGATTGATGTAGCAATTCAATTCATCTTAAAATAAAAAATAATTAGATTAGTTTATTTCAATGTATTTTTAATACCATTTTAGACATAATATGGGAGAGCTAAACTCCCTAGTTTTTTAAAGTTTCGAACTTTCAGCAATTTTATTGGTCTATAATACCTTAAATATTTTGGGAAATGAGAACAAATATTATGAACATTTCATTACTGTCTCGTAGCAAGACAAAGCACATACCGAAAACCGAACTGGGGCGAATAGTGGCGAGGAAGTGAAGCAAAGCGATTTAGTCTAGCTACGTGTGCTATTATTTTAAGCTTTTTCATAGCATAAAACAGTAGCTGCAAGCAGGTTATTCTCGATACGGTATATCACGCACATGTGCAAACAAGATGACAAAGGAAAAAATACAGGTTAACTGTTATAGCGTATCATTTTAGCATCTAATTAAATTTTGCTTTTTTGGATGTACAGAGGAAGCACCATCATTCATTTCATAATGGATTACAATCCTATCAAGGAATTGCAATCTGTGAAAATTGGAAGACATATTACTTTTGCTAGCTTCTTGTCATAACAGCAATAATTTTGTCAACTCAGGCTTAATCATAGAGTTGAAAATAGGAAATCTGCATTGCTCTAAGCATGATTCTATACTACATTGTCTTGTTTGTATTCCAGAATATCGATACCAAGAAGTGCAGCATTGCCGGCGCTTTACTTGCAGCTGCATTCCATTGAATTCTTACGCAACAACACTGATCACAAGAGAAAGATAGTGCATTAATTCAACCGCCATAACTGGTTATAGCAGTCAGTCAATTCTGCAAAAGCGATATGAAGCAGTTATCATTAATAGATTAGTTTGGTGAGAGCTACACACAATTTTAAAATAAGTATGGTTGCAGTTCAGTAACGTCAACTTTCGTATTTCAGTTAGCTATAATTTACTTCCCGTACATATTTCGGTTATTGTTTGCATCCAATTTGCACCACGCTTCATGTCATACCGAGTTTAGAGTATGGTCTTTTTTACAATAGAGAAGTATTACTACATAAATACTATAGACACATACGCTTGCTGAGGAAAGAGTTTCTAGTCTGCAATAGCAACAATTTCCACTCGGCAGAACTCAAAACGGATTAGGCCATCACTGGTTAATTGCAAATTGGAACGGATATCGCTCTTTTCTTAATTTTGCAATGGTAAAATAATAAGCCAATTATTCTATTGGTTTAAACATAAATATAACAGACTTCGTACAATAGTACGAAATGATTTACCAATCTATACGTTCTGATTTGATAAGTTGACAAGAAACATGTTTCGGAAGCGACAAGGCCATTTCGCATTCAAGCAAAAAGATCGTTTATCTCACTCTCAAAGATGATGAAGTAATTTTTTTAACAGTCTACTTCTGCAATGGCTATTGGTAATTTGTCTTGTGGTTAATTATGTGTGTCTTGTGGTTAATTATGTGTGTCTTGTGAAATATTGAGACAGTCGCAAAAATGTTTTCCTAAATTGAAATTTACATTTTTCCTGTATTTATGCACATGACAAAAATTTACACTGCGCAGGCAACTTGCGCATACATATTGCCCGCGTTCTGTTATGACACAGACTACAAGGTACATGGTATTAGGTGAATTTCCTACCCTTTTAATAAAAAAAGAATTTCCATAGACTACGCAATTAGCATGCTAGCAAAAAAGTGGAAACTTTGGTAGATTCACATTTTAACATGTCATTATGGTTTGGAGAATTCTCCAACTTGTCTCTAAGCGGTGGTGGTTATTCCCATTTTTTGCTTTTGCTCCATGTAAGACAATTTTTCGCAACAATCATAAAGAAACACTTCGAAATTTTTTTATGGAGAAGCGTCATCATGAAGGGATGGTCGCAAACGAGCGATAGTTTTCCAGTCTGAGTGGTCCGCCTGCCGTACATCCGCTAAATCAGCGGTAATTTTCAGATAGTCAATCAATTCCAACAATTCTCTATCACTGAAGCGTTTATGAGCCCTGCATAATTTGAGCACAGCAGACAAGTTATTACACTAGGTAATGGTATAATTCTAAACAAAAATAAAAAGTAATGGAGAAGATTAGAAGAGATACGGCAGATAGTGGCGCAAAGTTCTACCTAATCTCCCCACGTATACAAAAACGGAGTGCAAACACTGTGGCTCTACGCTTAAAATGCTTGGGTTCAGACAAAAAACAAACAGAAAAATAAATCAAAGGGAAAGCATAGATTAAACTGTATAGGAAGAATATGCTTTAGAGAAGAAAACAATAGTTACAAAAAAACATCCCTCATTTTTTAAAACACATAGAGTATTGCTCAATTAAATTTTATTGAACTACCACTACTCTATTCACTTGTAAGAGGAAACTTTGATGCCATTTTTAGGATTCATCGCAAAATTCTTTCCCAAATCATCGATATGCAAAGTATTATGAGGCCCCCATAAAGAAGGAAATTTCATCCATATCAACTCGAGAGCTTTGACCTCATGAGTTATCACCCTTCCGCCTGGTCTGCTTGATACAGTAAACATGCTAGATCTGAAATAAAAAATTCACAAAAATTCAACATGGAAATACAAATTGTTTTAGTATACCCCTACAGCGATATCAAGCTTCATGACAATTTGGAATACTAATTCAAATTCAATCATTTTATTCCAACTAGCAACTGAAATAAAATAGAATAAAAAATTAGCTTGTAAGAAAAAGCTAAGAGTGGAAAAAAATCGTCTTACTTCTCATAAACAAATCTCTCCATAATGCATGGACAAAAAATAGGTTATATTGTATAAAAAAAGCTTAAAGAATTTCATTGAGTCTTACTATGCACTACCTGTCAAGAACAAAACAAAGATTATAACGTGGGTTATTGAGAAATCCTAGTTCTGTACATTTAGCTTCTACCCATCGCCAGTGCGTCTGCGACCAAATGACCAAATCATAATCTCGATAGGTTTCTCTCATAAAATAGTCCAGGTAAGGTCTTTTCAGCCTAGAAATAGCCAATGATTCTGTGCAAATAAAATCACCAAAAACAAATTTTTTATTCTCAAACACTATCTACAAGTACAAATTTTTCGAACGAAGCCACACGTGCGTATGCAATTGCAAAAATAAAAAAGAAACAACTGAAACAGTGGATGAAATCATTTAAAATTGACATATCTTTAAATTATATGTTTATTACTTCTGAACGTATCCAACATATAAATCACTTCCATATTTTCAACGCAGCAACTCCCTACCTCCCCTAAAATCAAATAAAGTATGATCTAGATCCAGAACAAGCAATTTTTTTAGAGATCTTGGAGAATTTATCAATACTATATTTGTTTTGTCGATAGCTTTTTGTAGACGTGCTAAATGTTTTTTCGTGCGTATTGAAACTGCTGATCTTTCAGTTGGATTGTAATCCCACATTAAATCATTCAAAACCTGAATTAAGTTCCATTAAATCATTTCAAACAGTGCAGTGTTGCTGATGTTCCAGTGAAAATGAAATGAAATAAAAAATTCAACGTAATTGCACAAGAAAAAACAAAGCAGAAGAATTTCTGTAGTAAATACCACATAGTAGCAAAGCATCACGCTCAAGACATTGAAACAATCCTTTTATCTCCAAGCAAAAACGAACATTCTTTAACTTTATAAAAAAAAATTAGCTTTTACTGAGGGAAAAACCATTAAAAATAGAAACAACTACTATGAAAGAACAACACCAAAAGTAAGCATTCAACAAGATGGCTGCCGATATTCAATAGGTATGTAACTACCTCATACCCTCTGCTATATAAACCAAATGCTACTCCTGATTACTCCAAATAAGTCTACTAAAACAAATATCATTCACTCTCTTCTTTGCACATGTTTCTGAATTTTTGCATTTACTGGCGGTAAGAAATCCTCTCAACAAAGTGCACTCACTAGAGTTTCTGCCCTCGCTTGTTGAAGTCTACTATTACTCTAACACCCAGTCTTCTCTGCCCTTTCTTGCAATCTATCAAGGTTATCATGTGTAGTGAGAAAGCAAAACTATAACAAAAAATACATGAGATTATTATAACTTTACGTCAGGTAAATCTGATTTTTCCGATGGATTTACAAAAGCCTTCTCAGTGGGAGTGCCAACCAGCCAGAAAGTGTTTTCTTTCTTAAACGTTATATTAGATAACAAATCAGTTTCCTGTGCTGGTGCTCCATTGCTGGATATACCCAGCAATCTCTACACATAAATCAAAGCATACAACCACGAATGAACTGCATCCACTGTACTACATTATCACAGAAATTACATTTGGAAATGGAGCAGAGGGGGAGAACTCATTTTCATGAAAAAAAATTTAAAAAATAGAATAAAATTCACATGCCACAACAAAATAAGAAGAAAGGACGCACAGAACAAACCGCACTTCATTTTTTAAACGTTTTTCTGCACCCCAACAAAGCATCAAACGCATATGACAGCATAAAATATTAGATTGCCTTTGCATTCATGAATTTTAAGCTTACGCATGCACTTCAGTTTTGAATTTTTAAAAAATAACCAACTGGTTGAGATTTATCTTACATAAAACAGAACGGTAATCTTCTCAAAAAAAGCTTTTCTCACTACAAAATATCAAGTATAACCATCCTCCTGTGCAATTTCGAGTTATTACGAAATTTGCACTTATGCTCCTACCTGCCGTGAAAGGGGTATATCAAAGTCATTTAAAATTTTTGTTTTTAGATCATAAAGGCTGAATGTTTCAAAATCTGCAGGTGTAAAAAACATATCCACAGCCTTGCTTCCCCATTTGACGTGCAAGGAGGTACCATTACAAGAATCGTCTTCAGCCTGCGCTGTACCAGATTCTATTTCCATAACATTAGAAGATAAATTATTGGAATTAGCTCCACAAAGCCCTTGATCAGGAGATATAGAAGGACTAGAAGTCCAACTACTAGTAATGCTGCTTTTACTGCTAGTACTATGATTATCGCATAAACTTGTATCACCCGTCTGAGTGCTACTGCCACTATTAGAAGAACAAGCCGTAGAGTAAGTGGTATGGGCCGCTTCCATCCTTTTTGTTGCTTCTGGAAAGGATTTTTCCACTTGAGGAGTAGATTCTGTTGACTCCTGAAGTGTGCTATCCGCGGATCCATCAGGCTCGCGGTTTGAGCGTGGCGCTGCAGGATCCGAAGGCATTGTTTAGTTACAAAATATACAAATAACAAGAAATATGGTAAAGATAAAAGAGCAGCATAAAATTGTTGTTTGTAAAGTTAGTTGCAAAAGATCCTGTTTGCACCATTTCCACCGCAGCCTTCACGACAAATACTCGTACTTTTCAAGTAATACGAAAAATTATTTATGGACTTCACGTGAGTAATTTTTCTTGAGATAAAGCTAAAGTGATGCACTAGCTTGATCCGTACACTGGCATGATCTAAAGGAAAAAACTCCCATGCGCGGTAAAATTAAGTCCATAACCCATAGATGGGTGCGCTTCCCAACTTTTCCTCAGTTTTCTTGATGGAAAACATCTGAGCAGATGGTAATGATTGCACCAAGTGCTATTTGATACTTTCGATTGAGCTGAATTTCACTGCATGAGAGTTTTTAAGACGAAGTCCATCCGAAAACTGGAAAATTGGAGTTGATGAATTATAGGAGCGAAAAGCATTCTCGTCCCCGCCTGTTTAGTTATATGTTTCTATACCTGCCTTAATGATCGAAAAATAGGCACTAGAGAAAGAATATATTTGAAAAATTCCCGGGCGGAACTTCACATCTTTTGGAGAATAGAAAAAGGGAGATTCGAATAGAGAAATTTCGCAGGACTCATGTTCATTAGTAACAAATATGCAGCACAAAAGGCGGGTGAGCACTCTCTGGAAATTATTATCGCCTAGCTCATGCTCCCGCTACGTGGTTGATCAATAGTACCGCGCACTGTCCGTGCGGAGTTACGGGAGTGAGAGGCCATCACAACCTATCCTAACCTTTTTTGTTGTAGTCTTTGCCGAGAACACGTCGAGTAGGTAGTAAATTAGTTTAGCGTAAGAATAAGGTTAATTAACGGTATTAAAAGGTAACCGAACCAATAAATTAAGACGCGCCTATACTACACCCGAATAATTCGCGTGAACTGCTTGGGAGTTAGATTCGAATATGGGCAATATAATTTCCCCCTGAAATGGAATTGTAAGTGCGAGAATTACAGGAACTAGCAAAGAAATGAGAAGAACACTTACGTTACCTAAGGGCAGTTAGATGTATATATTAGCTGATATTGCGAAGATGAGTATTGTGCAATTATAAGAGCAAACTATTTTATCAAATTAAACTTACAGTATTACCGCAATGAGTTTGCGCAAATTGCTACGGACAAGTGCATTCGTTTCTTGTGGGAAAACATAAATAAAGATTATTTCTGCACTCTCCTTTTTAAGGTCACTTAGATGTTTTCAACCCATTCCCTTGTCACCCAAGTTACGTGTAATAATATTTACGTAGTTAATATCGGAGTCTCTTAACTCTCGCGTCCTCAACCACATACCGTGTACGCAAGCCATCCCTCTCATCAGTTGTGCGCAGATTCGTTTGTATGTTCACTTTTGTGTAGCATCAGCCTGCTACTCAATTACATGCTTGGGGGATTTCACAAACATCTCGTAGGAATTCTACAAAATATGTCAGTTATCCCACACATCAATTACAACTTGTTATGTTACTCCGATATACTGCTTTTTCCTATTCATTAAAAACTAGTCTTCTGTGAATAAAAAATTTCCTTCCGAATTTGCTCTGTCCCTTTATTGTCTTATTCAAATAAGAAGCTTAAATGCGATATCATAATTTTATAAGGAAGTTGTGAAAGTGGAGACATTTTAGATCTCCTAAATTGCACAGAATTAGCGAATTATATAAATAAGCTTCTATGTTTGATTGAGAGTTGGTTTTTATGTGCTGCAATAACTAAGCCATTGAAAAGAACTTACGACAAACAACAACAAGCCAGCAACAAAGAAGGTTAAGAATGAGTAAACTATAGCTATCTGACAATATATGAACGAGGGAAATATAGAGTGATGAAACCTGCGATGTTAAATTATAGCAAAACTGTTGAGTTAAAATATGTCTTCCTCCCTAATTTAGTACCAACGCTTGTCACTAGAAAAGGCTAAAATAATAAGACTGGCTCCCTCCCTAGTTCGGATTCGGCATTTAGTTCTATGGGCTATCTGTGGTCGCTCGTCCGACATCGATTGTATTCGTGCGCATTCAAATACAGACCTAGTTGGCTCGTTCTCTACTTCCCAATACTAATCGGGTCATTTTCTCGATTTCTACCTCTACTACTCCTATATTCGCAACTACTTCCTATATGCGCACTATTCAATTTCTAACACCTATCATAAATATTATATCATCTTTATGCTATTTAATTCCTACTCTCTCATAAATATTATATCATTCTTGTATCTACACTTTGAGCTGCATAATGCTATAAAAATACATTTATTTTATGCTCGCCGCTGTAAAGATGCACCCTCAGCTCAATTACTTACCATAGAGCAAGTTTAAACATATTCTTGGTCTTCTATTGAGCATATGCCTTTATATAAAAAATAGAGCTTTCTATAAATCACCAACGGTGCACAATTCTATATCTTGTTAGCTCGTTGTATTTCTTTTTTCCTCATCTCGATGTTTACATATGCTTCGCGTGTTCAACTACCTTACTGAGAAATCAGCATTTATCCTCTCATCTAGGCAACAAAAATACTCCATCATCGATCTGTTGGTTGAGATGCTGATGTATTCGCTCAAGTTTGATTTATTTATTGACTACAGAACTACTTTCAGATTCTAGGTATTCGGCCACCGGAGCTTTATAAAGACGGTATTGGGGAAAGTCCGAATAGCTCAAATGTGTGCATGCATGCGGTCGGTACCTTAAAACTTTCTGTCCGATACATGCAGAGGCTATTCATGTTTCATTTTAACATTCAGGTGACTTCTCTCTAATAGATATTCCCATAATAAACATTTGAAATTTTTTTTTGTGAATAAGAGGTAACGCTGATAATAGTTTATTGGCCAGGTTGAGTTTCACATTACAGACCTATGAGCTCCTCAAAAATAATAACTGGTTCCTACATAATTATCAACTTCTTAAAGCAGCCGATTTTAATTGTGTGGCATTGAATTTGAGCTTGAAGTTCTTCAGTTATATTTTACATGCTCAAAAGAGCGACTTCTAGAAATCAAGCTGTGACCGTACATCTACATGAATTCGAGTAATGCCTTGGTTTCCAACTTCTGGTCTTTTTGTGATAAAATTAATGCTAGACATTGTAGAGGCTGGGTAAGAAAATGTATAAAATAGATGTGTACCTCTTGGCAATTACTCCACTTTCTTGCAACAATCGTCGCTAAAAAAAATTAAATTTTGTCCGAGAAAATTCTTATATAGCTGTTGCTTTGGCTTACTAGAGCATGATTTGCGTAAAGGTAGGTACTAAATGATTTTGTAACTTCTTAAGGCATTCAATAATTTCGAAAATTATAGAGCTTTATGGAAGTCATTCAGAGGCAATCAATAATTTGACCGACTGTGCATATATTTGAACAGAGTAAGAAGCATACAGCTTGCCATTCTGAGCAATATTTGTAATGTGTGGTGAGAACGCATTTATCTAAAACAAGAATATCTAAGGTCATTTTCGCAGATGAATTTTTTTATAGCAATCGCCTTCAGAAAATTTCAATTCTATCTAGCTCTAGGACTTGGGGAAACCTATTTCATGTAACAGTTACAAAAGATCCTCTCATTTCTTTGTAGAAATGCTCATTATGTTTGCTGAAATAACATTTTAGCAACGAAAAATGGAAGATCCTGTAGAAAAATTGCCCCCATGTGAGCATGTTGGACTGTCTACTCCTGATGTAGCACATACCAGAGTAATAACAGATGAGTTTGCCATTCCTTCTCTAAGCAACAGCAGCGAACAATATTCTCCAGCTTTTACAACCGCGGGTGCCACTGAAAATCAAGATCACTCGCAGCAGCTTGCGTTTCTAGAAAATGAACTCTCCACGACACGAATTCTTGTACGTTTATAAAACAAAGACCCAAAAAATTATTTAGGGAACCTTTTATTTTTAAAGTAGCATAGCTTTACTTTTGAAAACAATGCGGAGATGGGAAGTGACAAGAAGGAAGCTGAGTCAGTTAGTACAAGCAGAGGTTAACTCATTCTATTGTGGCTGTTATTTCAGGAGGGTGTTGAAGAATTGCGTAAGGTTGAACGCATATTAGAAGAAGAAAAGCAAAAAGCAAAACCTGTTGACGTAAAGTAATACTCCCTTGTCTTTTAGGTTACGTTTGTGCACTGTACTATGTATTGGCTATAACATTTAATGTAAATTCACTCCAAAATGTTAAAATAATGCTCCAGTAGGAAGTTTGTTCTAACTAATAGCACATATTCTGTAAAATTCAATACAGTGTATGCTAGTGCTCAAACTAATAGAATTATGATTTAATTATGTTACAATGTGGTGACGAATAATAATGAAACTTCGAATTTTCGCATTGACGTACAGTAGAAACGCAACGTAGATCAGATAAATTTAATTACTTGCTTATATATGGGAGGTTTTTTCTATTTCAAAATTTCTTTACGCAAATTCATGTATCCCATTAAGTAGACTACTATAACAAGGCAGAGAAATTAAATATCACTGTTTGTCATCAAGCCAAGCAATTTATTTTCATTTGAGTTTATCGCGTGCCAGAAAGCAAGAGCTGATACTAAAAGAAAGAGAAAAATATACTCAGATGCAAACTGGACAGCTTCTTACGATTATACAAGTACTTAACATTAGAAAATCCAAACGAATTAGTACATGTCTTCATCTTGTATCCACTGCATGTTAACGGTTTCATCACTTTTCGACATCGGTGCCTTATCACAGTGGGTCTTCAAACCTCGACGGCGTAGTTAAGTACAATCATATGGTAGTATACTCAAGAAATAAGTACATAAAGTGTAATTCTTCAAAGATTTGTGACAATAATTTACACTCTCTTTTCAATTGTGTCAAGAAATTAGCGCATACAAATATTACAGCCCTTTTAATTTCCTTTTCATGTCTAACTATCTTTGTAAATGCTTTGCTTAGGAAACTGAAGCTAAAAGGGCTATAACTGAGAAAGTTGCCTTAAATGAAAGAAAGGAAATTGCTAATCTTGAAGAGACAATTTGTAAATTAGAAAAGGCTTTGAGTCAGAAACAAGAAGAACTCAAGAAATTGGAAACAACTTCTGAAGCAGGTCTATAGTGTATGAATATTATTCATTGTAAGATTCCCTGAAGGGTATGCTGGTTACCCATACATGTTTGGGAAATAACTTGTATTTGATAATTAAAAGATGACCAAAATAAAAATGTACTTCAAGAGCGGACTATATATGCCTGTTATGCCTGTGGGCAATTATACATAACGTATTTATTTTTTAGTATCCCTTTATATCTGTTATTCTATTAAGCTTTGAGTTCGCAATATTCACGTGTCCATTTATATTACTCATTTCACAACAAAGACAAATACGAAGAGCTTCTCTTTAGTTTGCGTGAATCTAACAAAGAAGCAGATGAACCACAGTATCTCCTATCGCATCTAGACACTCTTCTAGCAACTCAAGCAGAATTGAAACTACTCCAGCAAAATCTTAGGAATGAATGTGAAATCATTAGCGCAGAAGTTCAAACTCACCACAAACGAAAAGCGAATGAAGCATTAGTAAGTCAGTAATACTTCGAAAATAGTGAGAAAGTGAAAGTTGTTACCATGCTAAAATAATTTTGTTAACATAGCGTAAAAAATGCAACGGCGATTGTGAAGTAAATATAATCCTTAGCCAAAGTAAAAATTGTTGTACCCTTTATTATTATGAAAATGATTTATAAGTGCATATAATGAAATTGAAGGTAAGTAACAACCGACTGACATCATTACAAAAAAAGCGCGATGATTTGAGAAAAGGAAATGCAGAATTACAAAGCATTGCAGAAGAAGCTGAAAAAAGAGAATGGCAGCTTTCAATAGAACGGCAAGAATTGCTTCTTGCTGTCGCAAATATATATACATTAATCAATACGCAAAATCCGTCCTACAATGTGGATCTGCTTCAAGAATGTAACAGGTACAGCTTTATATTTGCTAAAAGAGATTATAAAATAAGTTTTAGTTGCTACTGAGTACACACCGTTTCATTTTAACTCATGTAAGCAAGCACAGTTCAAACTATACCAGAAACTTCTTGCAATGCAAAGCATGAAAATTTCTCCCTCATGATGCTATTCATGAAATCATCACCTTTTCTCCATAGCCATAAAAAAATATTTTCTAAAAAGAATCATTCAACAAAATTGAATGTGGACAAGAGCAAAACTGAAAGTATGGCCATAAGCGAGAGAACAGAGGTAATAGTTAATCATTCCGTAGAAATAATAAATTAGGAAAAATCGCCACGGCTTTGATGATCTAAAATAAATTTTTGACGACTTAACAGGGAGCGATTGCGCAGTTATGTGTGATTAAGCAATTTTTCAAAGATGTGGGAATGAGTAATTTGCAAGAAAAATCGCTAAAGAAAAGCACAAGCACGCTTAAAGCAGAAAGAAATCGCATACAAACAAAGAGGTTAGTAATTTCTCCAGTTATTCTCCTACATGCAAAGTATTCTTAGATTAGCAAAAATCAATGGCAGCTAGATCTAATAACAGACTGAAAATTGGTTCAATGACAAATAGTACTGCTTGAAACACGCTTTATTTCACTTACAACCAAATACCTTCGTTGGTAATAGCAGGGTAAGAGTCACAGTTGTGAAAAACTGTCGCTCTTTCCAAGAGAAGCACTCAAAAATATTTTTTGAATTATTTCTCAGTATATGCTAATTATGACATGAACTGCATGCGTTATGTGTCTTTGTCATTTTTGCTACTATATCTGTTTGCAATCAGCTTTCGTTAGAATGAGACCTCTCGAATCGCATTCGGGTCTGTAAGGTTGTACTTTGCTGCCCAATCACCTTAGCAATCGAAAATAAGGAAAATAAACACCAGAACCAGTATAAGTGAAAAACAAAAACGCGGATATAGCAGAGTGAATCTTATAATTATGAGTGAATGAGAAACTCTTTTCAAATCTTTCAGACAGACTGGGTAACAATTAAATTTGAGTAGCGTAACTAAATGCTTTCAATTACGAAAAAGTTCTAAATATTCACATAATTTTTGTCGTCGGCTCACATTATCCTACGTGTGTTAAAACTATTAAAGAAATCGAAAGAAAACTTTCGGCTTTCGGCAGCTTTTCAAATCTTATGCGAGACAATAAGTATAGAAGATAGAACGAAGGGAAAGGTACAGAAATAAAGGCATCCGGTAAACATGTAAACTTTCTCATCTTTTGATAGCATGAATTACATCAATAATCCAATGTACAGTGCATCGTAGTGCTTTCTGGAGATATATTCAATGAAACACTGGGACTAAGCCGACAAATTGAAGTAGCATCATATAAATTTCCGCCGTAATATCCTTTTTAGCACCATTCGCTTTGGCGAATTAAAATAGTCCTCTTTTATGAAGGGAAACAGAAAGCTAAGATACGTTCAAATTTAAGCACCCGTATTAGCACCGTGCTGTTGTTACAACGCAGTAAGAATTGAAATGTTTTGGTTGGTTACAAAGCTTTCAACAATTGCGATACGATTCTCATCTATTATGGTTATTCTCAAGTCAAAAAATAAATGCGCTTTGAAGAAAAGTATTATTAAGAATTCCTTGAAGGCAAAAACACACAAAAGCAAAGTTAACTATCGAATAATCTCCATCAATGATAGGATATAATTCTTTTGAGCAAAACAGCATGCTCATTGCCAATTTTACCCAATCGATGAAGCTGTGCAGTAACTCATCCTTAAAATTGATGTGCTATTGACAGCAAACGGCAAATGGCAGGTGGTTCAATGTTAGGCTCTGAGGCAATCGCAGCAGCCTTTATGATCCCAGCTGAATCAGTCATACGCCTTCGTTTCGCTTTCAAATCATTCTTCAACAATTTTTCGTAAGTAATTTCAAGGAAGTCCTCTATATCAACATTTTTAGCACTGTCTTTGAAGATATCAGTATCAAATAATTGCGCCATTTGCGCAACAGCAGGATAATAATGTTTTTTCAGTAGCTCCAACTCCCATAAAGATAGATGCATTTGCTCGCGCAGGTTTCCTGTGAAATCTGATTTATTGAAACGAAAACACTCGGGCAGGCAGTCAATTAAATTTACGTTGCCATTTCTTTGGCTTTGCTCAATTGCATCATGTTGGGAAGTACATGCAACCGCTGGTATCTCTTGATTTACTGAAATATTTCCATCTTTACTTGCTGAAAATGTCAACGAGGCTTCTTCGAAATCAAAAGAATCCCCTTCTATTCGGAAAGACCGAGTTAGCTTGGCTGGAACATGCAAAAGTGGCATGCATACATTTTTATACTTTCGTAGAAGCGTATGTATAAAACCAAGCAGCCATAAAGCAGCAGCAGGCGGTACTAAGCAAGCTGTTCTAGCACATTTTTTGATGAACAGGCTAACCAGATGAATAGGAAGGAGAGGAGAGAATAGAGCAGTTTTTAATAAACGCAGAAATCGAGCACGACGAGCAACAGAGAAAGTAATTGGCTTTACAAGGCGATATAGTTGTAGGAAAAAATGATTGCACAAGTCGCTTTCCCTACTTCCTGCAGTTCCGTTACTCAGCTTTTTATTTTCAGCAGCGTTGACCTTTGCATCAAGGTTTGATGAATTGGAAAACCTCCCTTCATCAAGCACATGTGGATCACCTAGTCGATGCTTAGTCAGTAAATAAAATACTCCACAGAGTGCGACAATATTAAGAGATGGATTTAAATTGTTTGCATACAGAGACAAAAAATATTCCGAAAAAGCTAAGGGATTAGAAAGATGAGGCAAAACATGCTTGGGAAGATGGTGTAATATTGATTCTAAAACCTTTGAATCACGTGGAATACATCTCAGAAATAATAGCCACACATTTTGAAATATCTGGCGATAATTGTAAGCACTGCAGCACTTTGTATTGTTTACATTTTCAATAAAACAATTCAGAGCAGAATCATCGAAATTTTTCTTTCGCTTTTTCTGTGATGATGGATTCGTAATGACAATTGGCTCGATATTCCTTTCCTCAGAAACACTTTCTGTGTCGGTAGCCTTCATATTTTTTTGCGGAGAAGGAACAGCCGAGAGAATGGAAAAGAATGTGTTGACTAATTCAGTAGAACTTCGAGCCCAAAAATACCACGGAGTGTGCGACTGGAATATTTGAATCTTTTTTTCCCCATAGGGTGGAACGCCAAATTTCTCTATCGCGCCATTAACAGAGCTTTCATTTTCAGATTGAGAGTCCGCTTCCTCGTAAAACTTTGGAATAGAACAATCGCTAAAGCTCCGTGATGCATATTCTTCTAATATTTTTCTCATTACTACTAGAGAATAGTACCTCAAATCTGTCGAAGCATGGATATATTCATCACAAAAGCAATCAAAGTATTCCTGATTGGCCCGAGGTATTTGTAAGGCAATAGAAACACAAACTTGAAAAAATCCTAGTGGAAAGCTGTAGTCTCCATTTTTTTTTTGTCGTAGTAGCGCTTCATGCTTAACTGCTCGTTTTATAAGACGAAGAGCACAAACTCGAAGTTGCGCAGATTCTGTACCGCAGCCACCAGAATGCAATAAACTAAACAAAGCATTCAAAAAGCATCGAAATTGAATTAATGGAGTAGATTGAGAGATTACACCTTCGGTGCCCAATGAAACATTTTCGCCTGCTAATTCCCCAGAGCTGCCACAGAGTGAAGAATTCGATACAGAAGGGGTGGATTTCAGCAACCCTCCATGGAACTCTGCGAAATGGAAAGGCAGCAAAAGTTTACTTTTGGCAGCGCAAAGTGTCTTTAAAGTTAGAGACAGAAGCTTGGCAACTTCAGCAGGAGTCGATGAGGCAGTCGCCGTACTCTTTCTGCTAGAAGTTGAAATACGCAATTCGGATACGCATGCTTCAACATCCCCTGTAGACAAAAGTGAGAGAAAGGTAGACGGTGACAAAATCGACCGCTCCATGATAGAAACTGATGGAATATCAGATGTGATTATAGAGAGGTTTGTTGAGAAAAACAAAGACCGTATTGAGATAACAAGAGAGGATTTTGAGAAAGAAAGAGAGAGCTTTGAGAAAGCAAGAGAGGGTTTTGAAAAAACACCTCAACATATGCTAAGTCTGGGGCCATCAATTCTTGCCCCCATATACTTTTTTGTGATGAAGTGCTGCTCAGTCGTTAAAGAAGCTTCAAAGGAGAGAAGACAAACGAACGCTTAATAGAACTACAAATTTTGTTCAAGGTAAGTGCTATGGCTTCACAAAATGACTTTTTTTCGTTTGGTCTTCCTTGCTGTTCATTCCGTTACAGTGAGAGAGAGCGAACCCTTGTATTTTTGTGTAGGCAGCTTAGAGTCAGTTGAAGAAACCAGCTCACGAGCATTTTCAAGTCAAAAGTTAGCTATTAAATGCATGTTTTCAGTCGTTTTCAATACTTCTTGCAGTTCCCTGCAATGTGCACCCAGTTTCTGAGCATAAGACACAACTAATTCATGTTATTTTTCTAGCATCCAATATTACTATTTAGCAAACCGTGAATATATCAAAATGCCTCCTAAGAAAGCAATTCTTTTGCTTATCACGCAAAAATAAGCAAAACTGAATGCAAGGAATATCTATCCTACTATTGATTACCTGGCAGTCCTACTATAATATGTGGTATATTGTTTTCATTTTGTTTGCACGTTTTGAATCACTTCAACGACGGTAGCTGCAATACGATCGCGTGGGCGGATACAACTGGACAATTCAACTTCACAAAAATACATGTAATCAATCGCAATAAAGATTTGTTGCTAATTGTTCTCCACCAATCGATTTCGACTGAAGTTAGAAAGCAAAGCAGCACATTGAATCTGATTTATTGCGAAGAGCTGTTTGTTTTACTACTGCTTCATTTTTTTATTATCTCTCTTCAAAAGGATATTTACGAATTAAAGAAAGTTCATGGGAACTGGATATTTGAATATATTGCAAGCATTTCTTTAGTCAATATTACCAATTCTTTTAATTTGTAGAAGAAACGAAAAAGAAAAAGGTGAAAAAATCTGCGCCGCTTCTTGGAACGTAAAACGTGATCGTGGATGTAACAGTGTTACCGCTCTGTTACGGAATACACACGCTATTTTATTTTATTATAATTATTTCTTTTACCGTAATTACCTTTTTAGTATTTTAATACATAGTTATTTTTCCTAAGCTACGAAAGTCGGCAATCCGCAGTTTCCCCCCAAGTGTTTCGTAGTATACATACAAAGAGATTTAACATCATCTAGCCGCGCAGCATCACAGCAATCGAATTTCCTTCCGTACTTTCCCCGATGTCTTCCCCTACTGTCGATATGCACTTAATTTATCCCTGGAAGGGGAGGATGAAGAAGAATTAAATAATATTAGATTAAAAACTTTTCCCTGTTCTTTTATTGCAGTGTAGATAAATAAAGGAGTAGATGACTTTCTCTTTTTATTACTTATTTCCGCAAACAGTTATCACTAGCGTAGAGTAAGTTTCATTTCCGTTTAAAGTACAGTCGCTAAAAACCCTCCTTATGAAATAAATAGGAGTAGCCCATTTAATATCCTACCGCATAGAAGAATTAAAATCAGCCAAAGCTGATAGAATCGACTGGCAGAACGTGGCTAATTCTAGTAGAAACAATTCACAGAAATTATCATGTTTAAATTAATAAAAAAGATTGGGATTGTGAAAATTACGTATTCTATTATAATACTGTTTAGATTCCATATGTTAGTACGAATATGGGAGGCATAATTGCATATTTTGATGTGGTTTTCCTTCTTTCTACCGAAATCAGCGCACTAAGTTTGTGAAATTGAAATGATCATTTTTAGAAGTAGCTAGAACCATTTTGATTAATGCTTTCCATTGTTTTTCATTGTTATAGTTGTGTTTCAAATCTGATTTCATTACAGGTAAAAAATGCTGAATTTATTATATAATATTTTTATTTTTCTTAAGCAGCATAGCACTTGATGATACGAGAACGAGCTAATAGCATACTAACTCCTTCTAAACATGTGACCTAACTGACCGGCGCGGACGCTATTTCACAAATTATCTTACCTTACTTATTAACTCGAAAAATAGCCGTTCTTTTGATGACAGAAAAATTTGATGATCTCGTGGAAATAGGTAAATATTGATTGGTGAAATGTGAATAAATCAAACAGCTTTACTCCCAAGAAAAGCAATGCCTGCAAAGCAAGAAAAATGTAACAATGGTGACACTACAACGACAAGCATTTATTCAGCAACCTTCCTTGACCCCTAAAGCAACAAAAATAGTGCGTTACACAGTTAACATCCACAAATAGGAGAGGGTAGAGGAGGACTTAGGAAAATTTATAAATATCTATCGGCTCAGGTTATACTTTTCGATTCTTTTCATACTATGTAGAAACGTTAAAATAGCAAAGCAAATTTTGTTTTTTCGTTCTCAAGTTTCTAGCATGTACACTCTTTTTTCTTTCAAATAAGGAATATACTACAAGCATATTTCTTATAAACTGCATAAAACTTGACTATTCTACCTCATAAGAAAATGCCCTATTTAACTATTCGAATGCGGTAATTATCAATTGGCGAAACGCGGGGTAATCTTAAGGAGTTGCTACGAAGTAAAGCCACGTTTACAAACAACATGCAATTCATCACACATCTCTGCATACAATTCTCTTTAAAACTGAGGCCAGAAAAGTACTTTGCTTTAGAGCTGTCATCTACACCAGCTAAGTTGCTGAATTTGTGATTCAGGACTGGACAGAAGACCCAGTAATTTGACTTTCAAATAATTACTAGTAGCATGGAATGATTAAATGCGCGAGTTCCCAAATAATCACGTTTGCCCTCAAGGGAGTCGATGTTTGAGATTTAGAGTTTAATTGTTTTAGTCCTGTAAAATAACTAAACGAAATTGAATATAAATGTAAAACGTGACTTGTCTTAGTGATAATTGTGAACTTTTTTTCAAATGTGTTACATGAAAAAAATATTTTGATGGGCACCAAATATGCAGCACGCAAATATTCGTCTTTCCAATAGAATTATTCAGTCAGTACAGAGCTGTGCAAAATCCAGCGCATCAAGGTAAGTTTTCTTTTCCACCCAAAAATTTGTGGAGTTTACAACTCATTAAGTTATAGGTACCATCACGAAAGAAAGATATTAGATACAGCTTGCGTTTTCCCATTACATGACGCAAAGAAATTATTCACAACTAAGGAAAGCAGTTAACACAGTACATTGTTTTTTATTGACAATTTTGAGGATATGCTAGGGCAGATGAAATTTTCTATCTTACTGAAGAATTATCGAATAACTTTCAGCCTACCTGCACCATATCCTAATGGAAAGCCTCATCCAAAAAGATGGAGGGTTGACTATTCAACAGCTTTGTCACAAATCAATGTGTAAGAGCAAATCGCAGAGGTGATTGGCTGCGTAACGATCATTTCGCTATAGAGCTGATCTGTCTGCAATTACCCTAGGTTATAGAAAGACAAGAAAGTCATTTTCTAATTTTACCAAACTTACTTTTGTGCATCTTGGTACCAATTTACCTCTACGTGATTATCGATTGACCATGAAAACTATGTTTTTCGTATGTACTGCCATAAAACTACCTGACAAAAGTAAATTGTAAGCCTTTAGCAATGAATTAACTTGGCAGTTTAACGTGCTGGTACAGCTATTTTCTTCAGAAGAGATGACAATTACAATCTATTTTTTAAAGCTGCTACTACAGTTACTACACGCGCCTATAAGCTGGTAACAAAAACGCACCACAGTTGCATTTATCATATTATGTGCCATCGATCAGCTGCGCTTTACATTACATTTACCCTCATCAGATCGAAAACGCCTGAAACTTAAAGAAACAACTTCACAATAAGACTTGCAATGCACACAAATAATTATTTTAAAAATACAGCCACTATAGTAGTAAGTGGATCGCTTATTCTAGAAAAGACACTAATTGCCACAGCTGAAACATGTAACGAAACGATTCCCCAAGAAGATTGAGTAACAAACACTTTTTCTTAGCTTTCCTTCTCTGGGGGAAGCGCGCAGTCATTGAAGCAAGATCCGCTGTCATGTCTAAACATGTTGCAACGCAACATGCAAATTCGCGAGGCCCCACAAGGGAGGTGGGCTGGGGTTAACTCCACGCCCGAAAAATTAACCAAGCAGATTTCTTGCATGCTAGCTGATTTAAGTATGAAAAATCTTTACATTTTTGTTTACTTTTGCAACTACCGTCGGCTTTTGCAAAGTGCATTTCGGAACAGAAATGCTATTATCCCTCTCTGGGTTGAAGATTCCCCTTGAACTTCTGGAGCAATGAACTTTTGATTAATTTTTTGAGGAATTCATTGTACGTAGCGTTTTTCTTGCATGTTCTACTTTGACAAGGTGAAGTATGTGCTGTCACAAACTGTCCTTGCAAGTTTTGACTTTCATGAAACCAAGTTTGTTATCTTTGTTTCACGAGTGGTGATGATTGAATTCAAAAGTTCATGGTTATATATTGATACATGAAAGGACACGTAAAGGGGTGGAGTGCATTATTTCCTGACATGTCCTGTTTTCTTTTTTTGATGTCCTATTCCTTTTTGTTTCGAAAATAAAACTCATTGACGAGGCTTTATCACTTTGGATTATACATTCTTCTAATAACCTTGCGAGATCCACTGACATTTTGAGTGAATGCAAAATACTCCCATTCAGTTTGATCTTTCTTCGGCATTGTTTGCTTGAGTATTCGCTATTCTGTACCAACTTGTAAAATATATGCCAGTCCACATATATAGGTGGAAGTGAATTGTTCTGTAATGCGCGCACACTATTGACAGGATCGTATTTTTATCGATCACCCTCTCTATAGCAGTTGTAAAGTGTTGCTAACTTTTTGTTTCTATTTTTACCTAGTTAAAGTATATTTGTGGATGCATTTTAGGTAGCTTCCACAATATGAGACTCTTCCGTAATAATTACTTGTAATTGCTGCATTGAATTTTTGTGTGTTATAATTTGTAGGGTACTGCTTCAGAGGTGCTAACTTATTTTTTAATCTGAATTTCTTGGGAAACAATACCATTCTGAGTATCCCTGCAATGAAGGCAAGCAGAGTGATTGCTTCGCCGAAAAAATTTATATTTGGAATTTCGAATTAAACATCTATCATTCAATGCATCAGAGATTCTGATGTGTAATCTGTGCAAAGTTGATGTTTACTTCGGGGGATATCCTTTGCTTGATCTTTCACATTAAGTTTCAGGGGGAAAATTTTGCCTCTGGAGTCCTCATGGACGCTTCTCCAGGAGATGTACCCACTGTGAGGTGGAATTTTTGACTGCCCTGTTGTCTTTTTTCTAATAATCCATTAGTAGTGATTTTATTTTCCCTTAATCACCGTTCAGGGGGTATGCTCACCGTGGGGGCATTCTCTTTCTTGCGTGAATAGCGATATTTGCTCATTCACTTTTCTTCATTTAAACCCTCAAAAAACATGCAGCCTTTTCAATATCGCTCTCTCCTAATTTTGGGATGCTTTCTGATAACTTTTTTTTTATTTCATTATGGCATTTCTGACCGCCATAATGGAATAAAAAATGCATTGAAACAACCGTTTGCTGATTTCAATGACCAATGTCAAAATCATATCCCTCCAGCAGAAAAAGTACATTTGGAGCATGCAATGGCAAGCGAAATTCAATATCCTCTTGTAGCTGAGAATAATCAGCCAAACAAAGCTTCACAATTTGATGGTATTGGCAAAGATATTTCAATGAAAAAGACAGAAGCACAGCAGTGTCCATCTGGGTACCTCTATGATTCTGGAATGTGCTTCGGTCTGTAGGTGCCGTTATTTTTTTTATGAATGTCAGAGTAATGTTGAAACATTTTTCATTTGAGAGGAAATGCTTTCTTATAAGGGATTTTTTTTAATGCACACTTCATGTGATAAATAATTCAGTTAGCAGAATATGCCAATGTAGAGTGCTCAATAAAACATATAGTACATTTACTAGGGTGTGGTGGATACCCAAACTATGGAGGGAGTAAGGATGTCATACTGCTGATACAAATGCACTTTATTTGTGTTCAAGTTGAATGCTGTCAACACTTCTCATTTAAAATTATATTTTTCCCCATTGTTCTGAAAATCTATTTAGGATGTGAAGTACTCGCAATTGAAATTCATAATGTCGATGCACAGCGAGGTAAGGCGGGTCTCTATGTTGCCTTAGCTGGATTTTCATTTGCTGGAAAACCTGTTTGGAAACAGGTAACATCGTAACGTATTTTTTCACTATGAGAATAGCATAGGAATGGCTCTATAGGGCGATATATTTTTGGAAAGTTATGCATTGCATGATTCAGCCTGTTTTGAAAGTTGTATGAGGAAATAGCAGCTGTTTTTCCATAGACGAGTGCTAAAAGAGATACTTTGTTGTTTCTAATTCAAATATGACACTTGAAGAGCGTGGTAGCTTTGATTGAATCATCAAGAAGGTGTTACATAGATATTTAAATATTTGTAGATTATTTTGTGTCATTTTGTACTTCAGCACCAAAGTAATAACTGGTTGTGGTACTGTCTTCTCTATGGGTGCTGGGTTATAAGTGATGTATCTCCGAATTACAAGGATTGCCACTCTGGTATCATCTCATCGCAAGTAAACCAATTGATTTTGTGTGAATCTGTTCATGCAATGCAATGGCAATCTTTCTAATGTTGATCCATCGGGAATGCAAAAATGTCCCCATTTTTTATCTTTGCTAAAATTTCATAGCTTTGTAATGCTTTGGTATTGCGTTAAAATGAAACGAAGAGGAAGATTTCGCATGAATGCAAAAAATGCGGATTCAAAATAAGCAAAACATAACACACTTTTTGATCTCTGTAATTTATTTTTATTTCTGCAATGTAATCCTTATGAACTGCATAGTTTAGGGTTCATTGAATATGCGCTGCTTTGATAACGAGAATCGAAGCGATGCGTGAGGATTTGTGCATGAAGAAAGCTGAAAATCTTCTTCCTAGGCTGCAACATATTCTTAGAATTGAATGAAACTTTGTGGTATTTATTGGCAGAGAGCAAGTGTGAATTCCACGATTGATTTCAAAGGGCCCTGGAAGATATGGGATGGTTTCGAGTGGATTTCTGATAGTTCAGATCGGGTTGTATTTCGCTGTAATGGTATGCTTTAATATGTATCTCTTTGAAGTTAGTGTATGCAAGCTACAAGGGTGTGAATTGCTTGTTCTGTGTTATTATCTTATGAAATTTGACGAAAGTCTTTAAAAAAACAGTGAAATGCTCATCAGTCATTCAGATTTCTCTATTCCTTTCAAAAATACGGATGTATTATTCGTTTTTCCATCTATCCTTCTTTAATGTAGATAATAATGAATTTGCCGAATTGGAAAGTAATCTTCCCTTGTCAAGAGGATTTCATGGTGAAGACAAACGTTAAAACTCAAAATACGGCATGAAAAATGGCTTCTAATGAAAAAAATTGTACTGATGTTTTAAACCTGCCCGTTGTCACAATCTACCTTGCTATATCGTAGCTTTGGAAACATTAAAATATACTTTTCAAACACTATGATAACTTGTTTTTTTCACAAAGCAAATGCAACGCGTATCGCTTGATACGTAAAAATGGATAATCCTTTTTATAATTGGTGGAGCTTTTCCAAATATGTAAACTATTCTACGAAAAAGTATAATTGTTTTCTTCATTGCTTACAAAATTTATCGGTTATAACTCGCTTCATCAGATCTTGTGGGAATGCATCGCTAAAGATTTACTCAATGAATATGAGGATGGCCGTACTGTTTGCTTTCTAAAATGCAATAAAAATCATATAAGGAATAAAGTAGCTGAACATGGTTTTTATATAATATATGCGATAATCGGGGTAAGATGTGGCGTATTAATAATATATACTATGTAAGGTATTATTGCAAAATTATAAGGAACTTTATTCTCAAGTTTTGTAAGCTATTTCTAGTATTATTTTACTAGTTTAAAATTTACTGAACACTAAAATCGTTTGTAGTATTGAAAATAAGTCAAGCCAACAGTTTTCGAAAGAACCGTATTTTTCGTGGTTTTCTAAAGTTCTTACGGTATGTATTATGTATACTTTGGTATTTTTGCCTGTTTATAATTTTGTTAGGAGAATAAACTTATATATTCATTTGAACAGTAGCTTTGAGCTGTTTTTTCTAAATAATTGAAAGTTCCCTTGGTATCACTACGCAATAAATTATGCTAAGTACGCGTGTAAGGTGTGTTGCGTGAAGGATTTGCTTATAGGGAAAGGGCAACCGTTTTTCTTTCAGTATGAGGTTTCCAATGCTTGTCTGCATTGACAATTAAGTCGTAGTAATGAAGGGATACTTCCACCGATATAAAACTGTTCAGTTGTAGTATGGCGATTGAATAACAATTATGTTGATCTATTGCTAGCTTGATAATCATAGCATTTTAAATTTTATGTAATTTTACTAATTGTGTCCGTCTATGCAAGAAATAATGAGGCAACAAATGTTTTTCCTTCATTGGCAACCGTGGAGAATGCAGCAAAGCGCAACCCGAATAAAAATAATCACAAGAAAAATGTATTGCTGGTAGAGGGGCTTTTAATGAATAATAAATTCATAAATATACATTGCGATTAAAGGTAAGATGAAGTTCACTAATTAGACAAAATTAATCAAACCGGTTTTCCTAACATATTATGTCAAGAAGGAAACGATATGCGAAAATGAAATAGACTCTTCTTCGGGTAGCTGAGAGTTCAATCGTTGCGGGTCACTCCTTACTGAAAGTTCAATTGTTGCGGGTACATCCTTACTATATGATTAATTAGATTTCTCTCTTCAAAAATGGCAATAGGAATGAAATTCTTACCTTTTATCAGCTTATTTCTAAGTTTATCCAGAGTGTGTGATGACGAAAACTACATGGAAGCCAGAAAGCTATTTACATCGAACGGGCTTCTTGAACTATATGCCTTGACTTTTCCCTCCGTACCTTGTTTTTATTCATGCTTTGCGTATTTTTTCATGTATCTGTTATATCAAAGTGCGCTCGCATGCTGATTTTTCTTACCTAACGTTGTGCTTGTATTTGTGTTGAGCAACTGAATACAAAAAGAAGAAAAGCTGTTCTCATGTGCAGTGATGGCGTCCAACCCGCATACATGAAACGTTGAATGAAGGGAGGGTTTTTTTTCATAATGCACGCACTTATCGTGTAAATCGTATTTTAAATTTCTTTTCAAAATGGCGTCTGCTACTTGTGCCTATTGTCACTTTTGAAGTGTTTTACTGGTCTCTCATTTCTATTCGTTAGCAACGATATATCCTTTACCTATCTGTTTCATGTAATATTATTTTCTTGTTACAACGGATTTCTTTGTTTTTTGCCATGGATAAACCTACCGAAAATCTTCTTCCGTCATGGTTATTAGGAAAGGATTCTGATGGTAAGTGATGAAAGATTATAATTTCGGTTTGATGCCTTCGCTAAAGAACTTTCTCTAGCAATTCTGTTAGCTAATTTTCCAAAATCCTGCTTCATATCGTAATTATTTTTTGAAAGTAGAAGAGGGGTTATAACTTTCTTAATCGACTACTCAATCTTATGTTACTTGGAGTCGCCGCAGTGCATCCTCTTCTCTTCAGCAATATCACCACACATTGAAAGTTACAAAACTTCTTTATGAATGCAGCTCCATTTAAGTGGAATGTTTTTTGTAGACGTAGCATCTTGTGATTGCTAAGTCTCGGATCATTATTTATTTTTTCATCCATTTGTCAACAAAACCACGTGTGTGCTTCTTTTTCTACGAAAAAATAGGCCTCGTTTTACCGTGTGCGAATGCCTTTCATTTTTCTTCTCTAAAGCAAAGGAAGTAAGACATTACTGAGAGAAAGGCACAAAAATGCACTGACATCCCCACAAAGAATCTTTCTTCTTGATTACATAAGATTGCTGTTTGCCCCTTCCCCCGCACAAAACATGGGAACAAAGTTGCTCTGAACTATCTTCTAGTGTGTGCACACACTGTAGAACTATTTTAGATGAATTTCGTTGGCAAAATGAGAATACCCATTTGTAAAAATAGGGACAGAGTATACACGTTGCAAGTTTCTAAAAGTCATGATGTAAGATGCATTTGTGTTTTTCTGCAAGAATACATCCCAAAACTATAGTGGCTACCTATCTCGAGTTCTGTTATCTGTGTGCCTCGTCTATATTAGTTTGCTACAACACCTCCTTGATGTTCATGTTTTTGTTTGTTGGGCGTACACGGATTTCCTTCTGTTCTATTACTATATTTAGAAGCATTTGGAGATCCACACGATGTTGAATTAAAATTGATTCAAGAAGAAACGGCGCATCCTCTTTCTTTCATTCGAGAAACCTTAAAAAAGGGTCCAGAAGCTGTCTTACATACAATAAAGCGTTTAGACGACATGGCCTATCGTGCAGATGCTGAATTTCGTTCAGAGGTATGAAATTCTCTGAGAAAAAAATTAATTCTTTTTTTTTGAGAGGCGTTGCTGCTGTGTGTCAAATCCTGCCCCAATAGTTTAGCTTATACTGTTTTATGATTTACAAAAAAAATAGGAAAAAACAGTATTTCTCTGCTTACACCGAGTGTTTCATCAGCAACATTTTGAATATATTCTGACGTCTAGCTGTGGGCGTTTTTGCTTAATTAAAAGATGAAAAACAAGAGAGAAAAATGCAATAAACCGAAGGAATTTTTGCTGCTTTGTAGGGATGGATGAGAAGTTTATAAGAGCATTCTATTTTCCTTTTTTCCATGCATTGTAAATGTTTTATATAAACTACAAGAAGGTATGATCTTTTGATTGAAACATCTTTCATCGCGCACAATTTTTATACATTTAAAAATTGAATCCCACAAAAATTGAAAGGGTGTATGTACACTCTGCATTGAAATTTTTTTTTCTTGAAAAACAATACTTTTTTGTAATTATTTTTTGATAGATCATTATACATCATGAGCATCTTCTACAAAATATTAGTACAGTCGTTGGTATGGAGGAAGAATTAACAACATTGAAAAAAACAATTAATGAAACGAAAAATGAAATTCAAACGCTCTACGATGAATTTCATACGCCTTTCTCTGAAATGCAAGCGGATTTGAATTGCTTGAAAAGGTATGGAAAGTTATTAAACATTTGTGTTAACATTTTCTTCTCATTGCCATATTTTTTTCTTGCATACTAGAGAATTTTTACTTAAAAATTCAAAGAGAGGGCTATATGCATCTGTTTATAGATATTTTAAATGCTAATTACTTCTTTTATTTTTATTAAAAATGAATAAAAATAGATATTTTCTAAGCTTTCTTACTTTTATTGTTAGTTCTCTCTCTATTATAAATAGAAGGAATATATTTTAATATGTTTAAACAGCGTGTAGAAGTGCACTACTTCTCCAAAAACTTTTTTATAATACTATTTTCTTCATAAACTGTAAAAAAATAATTTTATTTAATTTTTTAGTTTTTTTTTCTTCAAACTGCATTTCTCACGAATTTGATATTTTTTTTAAATGAAGATTTTTTTCTTCTCATTTCATTCATATTTTCTTAGAGTTATTGCTGTGCAAGATGTGGCAAAGAAACTTCAAAGATTTTTATTTGTAGCTCAAAAGCTCCGTTTTCAATTAGAATTGGAGCCCACCGATCTTCCCAAAGCTGCTAATATAATACAAGAGGTTTGTTATAAATTTCTATTTATTGATAAAAAAATAATATATTTCCATAAATGTTTTTTATAATCCCAAAAATTATTTTTGGTTTGTAGAGTAAGTTTTTTCTGTTTTGGGAGGGAGGAGGGGAGGCTGTAGAGAAAAATGCTTGTGGAGAAAGAATTTATTTTTAGTAAACTCTCGAATAGAAATTGTTCTACTTTCATAGATTACTCTCTAATAAGGAGGGAGATTATTTTTTTTTATAAAAATTTCCTTACTCTATTTTTTTTTATAAAAATTTCTTTTTTAAAACCTTTTTCTTTACTAAGATTATTCACAGAAAGAGTTTCTCATATAAGAATTTGGAATCAAAAAATACGTTTTTACTTTGAAAAAATAAGATATCTCTGTTTCTAATTTTTATAAATATCATTTTATCAAACAAACATTAAAATTTATAAATATGAAAAAAGAAAAAAAGCATTCATCTACTCTACAATCTTTGATAGACACTCTACTTTTCTCTTTTGAGATTTTATTTTATAGTTTAGAAATCTATTTTTTCTTTTAAGGAAAATGAGAGAATCCTTAATTTTTTTTATTTTTATTGTTTCAGTTGGACAGTTTATTAAAAATTTATTCTTTGAAAGATATTGATGTATTAAGTGGAGAAATACAAGCCATAGAAGCTTCTCGTGAACGTATTATCAAAGAAGTAGATATATTCTTTCAAACAGGATTACAGCATCAAGTTTGTCATACAGAGAGAATTCCATTAAAATTTTATAAATATAGAAAAAAAAGAAAAAAATTCTAAAGAAATAGGATCAAAAAAATAGAGAAATAAGAAAAAATTAGATTTAAATAAAAAGTATTAGAGTTAATAAAAATTATAAATTATAAAAATACTATAAAAAATTTAATTTTGAAGTACCTTATGTTAAGTATCCATCTTCTTCTATATATAATAAGAAAACGATTATTTCTTCAAAAAGAAAAGTAGTTTTTAATTTATAAAAATAAAAATATATATTTTTATTTTTCGGAAAATAAATATTTATATAATTATTTCAGAATAAAATGGAATTGAGTGTGGCTTGTGAAATATTTCTTTCTCTTGAATTATTGAGTGATCGAATGCAAACATATCTTACAACCACAGTGGATTCTCTTTTTGAATCTTTTGAAACAAAAGTAAAATAAAATAAATATTTTTGTTTAGTAGAGAGAAATAGAAGGAACAAGATCTTCTACTAACAGAAAAAAATAAATTTTTATATATAAAAATGAAATGGGATGTATATATTATTTTTTATAAATTTTTATTTGTATTCTTTTAGTTTCATTTCATTTTATTTTATTTTTTATTAAAAACTTTAAAAGTGTGGAGAAATGCAATTTCTTTACTCTTCTTCTTCTTCTTTATTTTTTGATTTACTAATCATTCCTTTGGATCTCTAAAAAGTTATTTTTTTCTCTCATCTTTCTTACACTTTTTATAAGAAGAGAATACTTCTCTTGTTTTTTCTAGTGTTATCTATTTTAATTATATTATTTCTCTTTTTATTCTGAAATACTTTGCATACTGTTTTCAAATCTCTCTTCTTTTTGTTGGTCGACTCTGCACAGAAAGTTTGCATTTTTTTGATTTTATTTTTCCTCTTCTTAGACATTATTTTCTGGTTCTCTTGATGCACGATGGGAGGTTTTCTTAGAAAATTTTGATAAACTTCGAAAGAATTTCTTAAAACATCTCAAATCTTTTCTTATCCTGGATTCTGTAAGGAGATGG